>VDFB02281492.1:842987049-843024001 GCA_007258455.2 Sequoia sempervirens | reverse complement strand
CCAAAATACAGTGTGGGTCGGGGAGACCTTAATAATCTCATGCCGATAGAATCCCAATGTGAAACATTCAGACTTGATGGAACCCCTGCTAGTCGGCAAGACATCTGAAATTTTTTTCCGACTTTCTCCTTAGAGGATTTTCATGCCGAACTTGAACAAGGCAGGCTTCCAAGCCGAGTCCCCTATAACCTAGCATTAGATTCATGATTTTTGCCCTTGTGCGAATGCTCCATTTGGCCTTCTTGAACCTCTGTCACATGATTTATCCTGCCTGATTGAGCCCGTGGGTGAAAATTAGGTAACAAAACCATCAAGCATCATATATTGGATGAGATAACATAGGAAGTAAGGTAAGAATGACCACTATTAACTAGTTTGGAAACATGTGGAGCAGATTGAGCGAGCCACATGGTGACACTAGAGAGAGTCTTGAATTATATTATGATACAAAAAATTTAAACTACTACTTCGTTGAAGAAAATAATGAAGCTCAAGTTTATAGTGTTTATAGACTTAGAATTTTACAACTATGGATGTGAGAAGCTGACTAAAAAATGGCTTAATACAAGCTTAGGTCTAGATTTAAGATGGAACTATAAGGAAAAGAATTAAAAAGTAAGAGACTAGGGTTCAATACCAAGGGGATAGCAAGAGATAGGTGCAAGTATTGGGTGGGAATAATTGATAATGCATGTTGACTAAGATGGTGTAGATATAGATAGTAAAAAGTAGCATGTGTGCCAAGTTATAAAGTAACTAGTCAAATAATTCATTGAAGGATTAGAAGGTAAAGTGTAGGAGGGGCTTGGACAATCTTGCAAGTATGAATTTTGGGGCAAAGGTAATGTGAATTTGGTCTAGAAAAATTATAAAGCATTGGCTTTAGGGAACACATTCCTTGAAAATGTCAAACTCGAGACCAAGGAAATGGCTCTTAGACATAGAGACAAAAAATACAACACATGTGTATACTAGAGCACATGACATACATACCCCAAACCCCCCAAAATCCCTATAGGTAGATAGTAAACATAGGGTGAAAAATAGGATAGGGGAAGATAAAATTGTGTAATAATGGACTGGGCTAGCACACCATGCACAAAGGTAGCTTAGGAATTTAATCATGTATTAGATTTTTGTTTGGTCTCATTTTTGTGTAATTTTTTTTCTATTTTTCATCATGTTGTGTTGAATCATCCCCTCTATGGCCTAATGGATAAGGCATGGCCTAATGGATAAGACATGTTCAAAGCTTGATATTTTAGGGTCCATTTTGAATCCTTATATTCCTTGTCCTTGGTTAAAGTCAATTGTTGTCCTTAAATTTTAACCATAAAATTTTTAAATTTCTAGTCGATCAAGTCAAAGTTTGATAGTCATCTCATCCTCTTGAGGAGTGTAAGTATTTCCAATCATTTGTAAAATTTATTTTTCATCTAGGCTTGATTCTACACCCTTAATCCATTGATTTTATTGGATGTGTAGCCAAATTGTGGCTATCATAACCCTTAATTAAGTTATATGATTATTTACATAGTCTTATATAGGTAGTGAAGTTATTCTAGGTGACATCGAAGGAATAAGGTATATGTATGAGCTAGGGGTTAGTTCATTATCATGATATTGTAAATTATGATCTTGTTGGAGACTTTTGGAAGTTTACCCCTTAAAGTGGCTTATTGTTCTAAAGTATCTATAGAATATTTCTTATTACATTCTTCTATTGTACAATCTGTATCATTACAAATGGTATTAGAGCATGATCACGACACTCATAAGGCAATAAGAAAGGTAATTTTTCATTTAGGAGGTCAAATTGTAAAGTGCACATCTCTCTAAATTTGGATTTTTTTTAAATTTTTAGAGGGTTGATCAAGGACATATTGAAGTTAGTATAAATTAGATTCAAGATAATTTGGAGTAAAATTGAGGGATTCAATGTAAAATAAGGGTTTCCACCAAATTCCCTCCAAAGGTTGCAAAAACATAAATATTTTTTGAATTATGAAGAGATGAACAAGGACATATCATACACCTAAAATCATGATTTGAATTTGTTTTGAGTAATTTATTATAACTTTATGATTTTTTTATAATTTTTTCTATAGGTTACAAATTTTTGAATTTTTAAGATTTATTTACATTTTTGAAAAGATTGGAAAAAATAATTAGGATTATACTATTAGAAAATTTAATTTTGTGTCCAATTTTTTTGAAATCATCCACTCAAGGCTTGGTCAACAAAAACAAATTGCATGGTAAAGCCTTAGCATGGTAGGACTATAGAATAAAGGTAGGGAATTCCTACACACTAGGAAAGAGTCATGATAAATAGGATATAAAATTGGAGTTTGGATTAGTTGGGGCCTTAGTTAAAACCCCCTCCAATTGGATGAAAAAAGGATCCATTTGGAAGAAAGTATGTACAATATGTATTATGAGATAAAAGGATAAATTATTTAGCATCAAGTTTACAATACATTGTAATTCCCAACTATTCCTTTCCTTGAGATGTTTATATTCAAAATTACATTTTGTATATTTTGAGATACTAGATGGTTGATTAATGATCATATTTCCATTCTTATATGATGTATGTGATATTGTACCCCATTGGATGTGTATGCATTTCTTTGAATATTATATATTGAGTAGGTATGCTTGATGTGTGCTTTGAGGATGCAAGTACAAGATTATTTCTTCACTTCATTTTGTAGGTCTAAGTTATTCCCCAACAATGGTTATTTTGGAGATATCTATATAGGAGCGAATTTACACCCCTTACACAAATTCTCCTCTCACACACCCTCACCTTAGAAAATAAAATCTGAAGGAAAAATTCCACATCACTCAACTGCCTTCCTTCCACTTGGAATTTGTCCTTTATGTTGGTGAGAGAATATTTGTTCTTGGATGCACGTGCGGCGTACAGACATCCGCACGACACACTTTCGTCCTTGATGGATTCCTGCGTTTGAAGTTGGTAGAGGCGTTACACTCCTGATTGGGGACAAATTGTAATGTCCCTCTTCGACCAACTTACCTCAAAAATGACAAATTCTTCCCATCCCACCTTCAAAAACATCCATTCTCATCTCATTTCATTCTCTAAGCAACAGATTCACATTCTCTTAGCATTTTTTCCACTTCACTTCACTCTCAAGCAACATTCCAACACTCCATTACAGTAGCATTTGAAGCTTCATCAACTCCACATTGCAAGTGTGAAGCAAGCCATAGAAGCATGGGCTTGGAGTCTTGTGAGACCTCCCTTCATCATAGTTGTGAGTTGTGGTGACTTTTCCAAGTCCATAACTCCTCCATTAGCTAGTGAGCTTTTGGGTGGAGGTGGTAATGTTTCACTCCCTCATTTGTGATTTGATAGAAGTAGCATAATACTATTGGTAGTGTTTTTGTTCTCTCTTCTTTCCTTTATCACATATTCTACCTTGTTTATTTCTGGCTATCCATGGAGGTGGAAACACCAAAACGGGGTCTGACTAGGAATTCCCCTATACAGCCCCAACAATTTTCCCTCTTACTTCTGTGTAGGTGAATGTACATGTGAAGCTAGCTGGTGAAAATGCACTTTTGTGAGATTATCTTCATCACCCTAGCTTTCATTTATTTGGTTTATCATCTTTGTCTCTATTTTTCATACTTTATCATTCTATTTTTCTCATCAAAAATAACTAGCTAGGTTGTCAGTTAGTTTTTAGGCAGTTTGTACTGTGTTTACTATTTTCTGACCATATAGACAAAAACATGCCCGAGAGATGTCAGCGCGCCGTGCTGTTGTCCTAGAACTGCACTGTCTTCCTTGAATAGAGAGCTCTCTGAGACAAAGTACCAACTCCAAAAATTAGCTTGCCTAGCCCAAACCTAAGTTCAGGATCCACAGAGTGATAGAAGTACGTTATAATGCTCATCATTCTCGATCCTTATCCCAAGACATCTTTTAGAGTGAGGTAAGTTAGGGAAACCCTCCGTTCTTGGCTCTCTGTGACCTGGAGCCTTGACGTGGTTGGTCCCCCTCTCTTACAAT
Source organism: Sequoia sempervirens (assembly GCA_007258455.2). Classification (NCBI taxonomy): domain Eukaryota; kingdom Viridiplantae; phylum Streptophyta; class Pinopsida; order Cupressales; family Cupressaceae; genus Sequoia; species Sequoia sempervirens. The sequence goes on along the minus strand of VDFB02281492.1, from coordinate 843,019,956 downwards.
ATCACATTGGGCTTGGTTCATCTATTTTCTATCATACTAGAATTGAGTACAAGTATGTCATGTGTGACCTTGTGTAAACCTAGAACTAAATCGAAGGTGATTCTGGAGTTCGTTTGTGTTGTGGGTTACCCATAATTGCATGTTTTTATTAGACGATTTAAGTTTTATTTGTATGTAAATGTGTTTGATTAATTAATTATTGAATTTTGTTGGTTGAATGCTTTTGTGAGTTTGGAAAAAGAGAATTATTGTTAAATTAATTGCACTAAGAATTATATTTAATTGGGTGAAATTAACATTTAAGATGATACAAAGATTGCATAAAATCTTGAGAAACTAGTTTATGAAGACATTTGAGAGCTTTGGTATGTTCAATCATCCATTTTATCTTTTTATTTGTATTTGTAGGTTCAAGTACCTTATTTTCAACATATAGAGAGTGACCTTGAGTCATTAGAGAACTACATGCATGTTGATGCCAATTTGAATAGTTATATGATGTTAGTAAAGGAACCTTAGAATGATCCATGGAAATGAAGAGCACACACAAACACATCAAAGGAATGCACCAAGAGACCCCCCAAATCACTCAACCAAGAATCCCCTCTAGTAATATATGATTTGGCACTTTATACTCAGTGCATCTACAAATTCCACTTGCCAAAAACAACAAAGTGGACTTAATATTAGTGCATACAAATGTCAAATTTTTCCAAAAGCTCAAAGTAATTTTTTTATATAGAATGAGATCTATTTGATCACACCACTACAAAGTACACAAAAAATTATGCAGGCCTTCATGTTGTATTGTGGAGCCCAATCAGAGTCAGAGGTTCAATTTCCCCCACTTTGTTTGGTGTGATTTCCCCCCAAATTATTCAAAGGGGGAATGCAAGGGGGGCCTATTTTTGTATTTTATTAAAGGGAATTTGTTGTTCGTTGACTTTAAATTTCAGTTATAACAGTTAACAAAATGCCAAAAAATAAAGAGTTTTTACTGCACGTGAGAAGTCCAACAACCACAGTTGGAATGTGAGAATTTGTACACACATGGGAAGGCAGTAAGTCACATTCCTATTTCAGTTTTGATGAAGCAGGGCATGGAAAATGTGAGCAAAAGGCCATAGTTTAGCAATAGTAAAAAATGTAGGTTAAGTTGTGGGTACATGTAGCAAAATGCATGGTAAAAACAATAGTGGATATCATTGGTTAAAACAGTTGTTGCAAGTTGCATCGGTTGCTGCAAGTCTTTGTAAATATCATTTGTTAGATATTAATAATAAAAGGACTTTGGTTTGTGGACATATTCCATCATTTGGGTGAACCATGTTAAAAAGTTGTGTTGTCTTCTTTAATGTTATTTATTTGTGTATTAAATTCCTTTGTTTTATCTTTATAATTTGCATTTAATTGTTATAATTCTTCTTGCAATCCCTTACACTTCAAAATGAATTCAACCAAAAATGTTACCATAGGAGCAAGAATGGAGGTCTGGGATTTCCCAAAATGAGAATGACTCAGCAACACTTGTGAGAATTTACACTTTTTGGAAAATCTAGACACCAAAATAAAAAATAAAAAACTGCACCAAAGGCCTAAGCTAAGAGGTCTAACATCGAGGTGTAAGCTTGTGGAGATACATAGACAATTCAATTTGGTAGTCCTATACCTTACTTGGATTCATGGTTATTGCATTCTACCTCAATGATAAGTATTTTAGTAAATGAACTTAGTCATTTTAAGTTGTTAAGAATATTTGTTGAGTCATAAAGTCGATTTCCATTACATGTCATGCTTGAATGTTCATAGTAGTTATAAAATTGAGTTCATGGACTTTTTGAGCCAAATGTGTTTCCTTGTCAATGTTACATAGACATATAGAGATACAATGCAATTCAGTAGTCCTATACCTTACTTGGATCCATGGTTATTACATTCTACTAAGTGTTACAACGTTAGTACTTGTCTCCATTTGCTAAGAAGAATATATTAGGAAACTATTGGAAATACATGTGAATATGACTCAGAGGAAAATTATGAGGATAATAAATATTTTTGTGTAATCTTGTGATATCAAAAATATTTGAATTGTTTGCACCATTGTAAGTTTACAAATATACTTGATAATCTTACTGTTAAATTGGCAAAGAAAGCTTACAATGAGAGATTTTAAATATGTAAATTTGACTATTATTTATTCAAAAATATATTACACATAAAAGATTATGCGAGTGTTTAAAATAAACAATAAGAAAAATTGGAAAACTATAAAGTTGCAACATGTAACACCAGATGTGTGGATACACCTTTTTAGGAAAAAAAATTACCATCAAGGAGAGGCTCAAAAATATATTAATCTTAAGAATGGAATACATATGCAACTGTCATGCCTGAAATTTTTGACAAGAAAACTCACATAAATTTTTTTTTTTTTTCACATTAAATATCTAATTATAAGCCAAGAGGATTATTGCTTCACTAGGTAACTAGGCATAGTTATTTAAAGTAACAAGCTATTATTCATTATTACCATAACTGTGTACCGTCATCATTTTTTCTATTGATCTTAGAATAATAATACTAGTCTTGCATTGATATCAATATTATTTCGTGACAAACCTACGAGAACCCTAGAATAAGAATGAGTTGATATTTAGATTCCTATTTAGAATAAATTGTGGGTCTTGGTTTATTAGTATCACTTGCACTGAACTAAGTAAATAACATTATTATTAGCCTTGATAATATTATTAGCTCTCATATTAACAAATATATTATTATTATCAATAATAGAAGATTAATACTAAAAAATGATGACGGTACACAGTTATGGGGTTCTAATATTAGATTTATTAGGAACATAGATGTTCACAAGTATGGGATATCTTTAAGGAGGTATCTCTTCATGGTGTATTACATATATAAATACTCACAACAATAGTAATGTTGATAACGCTTATATCTTAAAATTTATCAAGAACAATAATATAATATTATCGTTTCCCAAGTTGTTACTCTTAATAGTGACATCCTAGCGTGTGTGTACTAAGTGGTTAAGATTATTTTTTGCATCCGAAGTATATAGGATGCTACCTTATTACCCAAATTGGCATAGCACTAGTGTTACGCCTCAAACACTTAAACCATGTTAATTAGTTTAATGCTTGTTTAAATAAATAAATAAATAAAAAATAGTTGGGTTTTTCAAGCATAAATAATGGGCATGACAACAACACTCTAACTCCCTTCAGCTTGACAACATTTAGACAACTCATGTACCTATAAAAGAACATAGTAAAACTAGTATCTCATGCCTCCAATTTATAGAGAAATGAGAGAGGAATACTATAAATGCTTTCCCAAAAGAATGTAATAAAACTAGTATCTCATGCCTCCAATTTATAGAGAAATGGGAGAGGAGTACTATAATGATTTTCCAAAAGAATGTACCATCAAACCATGGTAAAATGAAAAAAAATAATTCATACGTCCAAAATGAAGAGGATTGATGTAGGAGCATCTAGGGTGTAAGAGCAATCTTGCATCACCCAAAAAAAATGTTGTTTCTTTTCAATAAGGGCTAAATTTGGCATGGTTACTATTTTTGTAAGTTTGCATTTATGCACAGTTGGACATGAAATCTTACATAGACCTCCAGAATGGTAAACTGAAGCCAATGGCGAAGAAATCACTTCAATACCATTTGTCATTTGAGAGATATTAAAATTTTAATTTTCAAAAATCCTAGTAAAATCTTTAGAGTCAATTTTAAGGCACTTAGAGGCTTCAGATGGGCTTGAAAATTGGTGGAAAACAAAAGTAGTTGGTCTTTAGGCCTTGCTAAGCGGAAGATTTCTCGAAAGCTTTCTGAAAATGTATTATAATAGAAAATTTGACAATCAGATCAAAAGTTATGACCTCGCCAAGTTGTACTACCAAAAATAATAAAATTTAAAAATATCTTCTTGAGGAAGTTACACTTTCCAGAAGATTCTAGGGCGGTTACACCTTCCAAATAAAGGATGTAAAGGGGGACTACAGAAAGAGGCCAGAGCAACATAGATGGTGGCTTTGATTTGTATACTTGTAGATTTATGTAATCAGAAAGCCCATGTGATGACAAATATAATGATATAATTTCATTTTCATTTAAGTGATAATAGAAAATATTTGCTTTCCTTCCTTCTTTTTGTTTATGCTATTATCTATTATTTTTGTGAGTTTTAGATTGTAAGGGGAGTGTCCTTCATCAAGGATCTTTTGAGAATAATAAAAGTAACTTTCAATGAGTTTTGAATAGCAAAATTAACATCCATACTACTAATAAATGACACATTTGACTTGTAACTCCATATTATCCCATATCTCAAGGTAGATGTCTAAATTCACCATCCAAATCATGTGTGACCCACAAAAAATATGTAAAAATACTCTACTTAATTGTCACATCCAAGTTGAGTCATATGCTAAAATAACATTGTAATTGGCAATCCAATTCCACCTTCTTGGCGAATACCATTAGAACTAATATTCCAAATCAATAAAGAGAATACTAAAATAATAATATTTCTCAACAACATGAATGCTCATATGCACATTCTAGAATTGTTAGAAATGCATCAAATAATTATTAATATTACAATTAAATATCTCACTATTCTAACAAAACTTAAATTCAGATGATAATATAAAAAGACAATTTTCATTTACAATTACAAGTCAATTTAAAAATGTAAATCTAAAGAATTTTTTGTTTAAAAAGGTAAGTCTAAAGTGTGACAAAATATTAAAGAGCAGGGAAGTAAATTTTTTTGGGTAACCATCTAACTTTTAGAAATGTGCACACCAGATCAAAATTGTGCGTGCATTACATTATCAAACAAAAGTTTCATTTACAAGTAAGAATACAATCTTTTGAAATATCCATGTAACAATTATCAAAGTCTATGCATTGTTTGAAACCCTATTTCCAATTATAAACATGAATGCAAATTATCAAACCCTGTTGCCTCCAAAACTTCACCATAACATACAAAATTATTTCAAAACTAGACATGAAACTTGGTTTTATGAAATGCATTAATTGCAGAGTATATGGAAAATGGATCTATTAAAAAGACATCTGGAACTCTTAATCAACATGATCCTCCTGACTTTTGTCACTAAGAGATATCAATATCCATTGAATAATAAAGAATACAAGGATTTTCTCAAATGTTTTAGGTAGAAAAGTATTCAAAATATGAAAATAGGTCCCAAAAAACATGATTTGTTTAACATAATGCCCATAAGAGATATGGTGGATTGAATAGAACTCATAAGTTTTCCATGTGTTGTAGATGCAGCAACTAACTTGGTTGACATCCATGCAAAATGTGAAGTCATAACTAAACAATGTGGAGGCTTAGAAATGGGACATGGGTTGTTTAACATACCTATAAAACGTGGAAATAGAGATGAGGCATTTGAAATGTTTGACAGGGTGCCTTCCCCATAAGGCACGTTCAAACTGTATTTATAAAATAGGCTTAAAAAACATTATAGAGAATGTAACATGGTAGGTGCTCAGGCTATGTCAAATAAGAAACTTTGGAACAAGACAAGGCATGTGGGCTGCTTCACAAATACCTCGAGGAAGTGGTTGTAGAGTGTATTAAAAAAGGATTTATGGAAAAGGCTTTGAAAACGTTTCTATTCATGGGTGGATTGTCTTTGTTAAAATGTCATGGTAAACAAATATACCAAGTGTGGAGACATGTAGAAAACATGAGAATTGTTTGATATGGAGATTTGTTTGTGTTAAAAGCAACTTTGAAGTTTATCCAAGACACGTCAACTGCTTCACAAAATGCCTCAAAGAAATATGGTCTGGTAGACCACAATGTTAGTAGATGTGTTCAACCTACTTAAAAAAAAAGTGTTAGGAATCGGATCAACAATATGAACCCAAATCACTGAGTTTTAAAGGTTGTAAATAAAGCATGGGGTCATTTGCATATTGAAGAAGTGCTTCAACTAACATTAAAACACTTCCATTTAAGCTCACTTTTGGAGTTGAACAAAAGGTCACCAAGAGATTTAGATTTTGATCTTTTTACATGGATTTATCATTTATTTATAGATTGTGCAAATTAATTGCATTCATATAGTTTTTTTTTAGATTGCAGGAAGTGGTCTAGTATCCACCCCCCTATAAACTGTAGTGCGCTTGGTAAACTTTTTTCACACTCCCTCTGGTACCACGGGTTTGGGGGGAGACTAGACCTCATGACCTCTTGCCTGCAACAAAATTGCATTCATATAGTTAAAGCAGATAGTTATTCATATTTATTTTGCTTTTTTTTCTTTAAGTATTTTGTTGTAAGATTTATATGAATTTGAGAAAAAATAGTATTCATAAAAAGAAGGATGAGAATATATTTGAAGACATTATGGAGGGATCTATGAATGTTTTGATTTTGTATTATAAAAAAAAATGCAGTCAGATTTTTGATTCAACAAATAAAATTGATAAATTTGTTTTGCAAATAAGGTGGAAATGATAATGTTGATTGTGAGACAATAGATGATGATAAATCTACCTAAAAGGATGTTTCACACAATACATGCTTACAAGAAATTAACAAAGCATTAGAAAAAGGTCTTTATTATGAGTGAAGAAGCTCTTGATTCACATGTGGCCCTTTCTAAATTTTTATATTTTGATCAATTATTTGATGTCACTTCTCATGAAGGATTTTTATCAATGATGAGTAAAAATACATGAAAGATGTTTTTTTCGTTTCTTATGATTTTGTCACATAAGATGCAACAAATGACTTGAAATAAAATTATCTTTATGATTTTCATCCCTTCAATCATTATTGACATCAAGACCATTTCATAAAACAATCTACCACAATAATATCCTCTCCAACTACCTTTATCATGTATACCAATGGTTATGCAACTCAAATCCAACTACTACAACAATAGAGTTGGGCCACATTATTACTCGAAATCTTTGAGATCACAAAATCTTTGAGATCATGAATATATTCTATTATAGTTTACATAATAACACAAGAATTAGTCACTTCAAGGTGTTCATAAAGTTCATTTGCATGTAATTTTTTAGTTGAGATAATGTTTTTTTTTTGTTATGGATCACTTTTATAAATTTTATTTTCTTATGTATTAATTATATTTTATTTTTTTTATAATTTTAAAAAATCTAAAAAGGAAGTTGAACAATTGTGAGAGGAAGAGGGAAAATGCCTATATTTTGTAAAAAGAAAGGGAGGTAAGGGAATTTTTGTATTTTTTGCATAATTGACATAGAATGAGATTGAGAATTTATGTTTAATTTTTAGAGAAGAAGAAGTAGCATTTGATGGAATTTGTGCCTTCTTTTTACTTTGTGGACACTGGTGTTATTCTTATGTTTAATACATAAATCTATCTTCGTTATTTCCTTGTATTTTTATAGGAATTGCAAATTAATTATTTTTTATCCGTGTACAATGGTGTATGTAGGATTGGACTTCTTTTATATTTAATTACACATATGATCGTTCTTTTTCCTATTTTTATTTCCTTGTACTTTTTCAATTAAAATTATCAAAAATACAAAAACCCCCATCATACAAAGGAGTTTCCCTCTCAATTGTAAAGGAAAATCACTATTTACTTGGAGATTTCTCCTACTCTTGCAAGGGAATGCTGTTGTCCATTATGAAAGTAAAGGGAAATAAGTGCATAAAACTATAGAAACTAGTTCACTTGTTGACACACATGGCCTTTAGTTTTTCCCAAAGACACTCATTCTAATGAAGGTGGAAACTCTCAAGGATCCAAGACATATAATTTATATGAATACCTTTAATATCCTCATCTAAGTTGGCAAATATTTAGGGAAAATGATATAGCATTTTACAAAATCTTGTCTATAAAAAGAGGAAACTTTTTTGAATCCATAAGGCATCAACAATCCATCCCTTAGATACTTCTACACATGATTAAGTGCTAGCTAACTACTTAGTTATATATAGCCTTCCCACACATTTTGGAATTTCTTCATACTTTTAGGAATATTATTCTCTACTAGGAAATGATCATGGTACCTTACCTACCTAGCTATTCATTGAAGATTTTAACATAATAATTTTTTTTTTGTACTTTCATTATAGAGATGGATGTAGAAGACGAAGACACAATCCTAAAAATGAGATATTGTCTAAATCAACATGAACAATTGAACATGACCTTACCACTCAAGGAATTTGGTGATATGTTTTCTTGGTCATATCAAGACATATAAAAAATTGATAGCAACATTGAAGTAGATAATATGTCCCTAGGTCGGGCTATTCTTAACCATTTAAGCAAAAGATTTGGAAGATGCATCCTTAGGTATCCCTAGTGGTCAAAGAGGAATTAACAAACATGATAAGGAAATTATTCATAATACCAATTGAGTATTCACCTTGGGTCTCTAATATGGTTCTTGTTAAGACTGATGATTATATTCAAGTTTCCATCAATTTTATAGATCCAAGCATTAATTATACTAAGGATGATTTTCCACTACCCAAAATTAATATGATTTCATTTAATCAATAGACATGAAATGACATCCTTTATGGATGGTTTTCATAGAAATTTGATAAATCCCTAATATCAACATAAAATTAATTTTATCATATCATGGGGTTTGGTTTTTATGTGGTCATGCAAGCTACCCATCATAGGGCTATGCCATTCATATTTGATGGTTTTATTAATGATATCATATAAGTTTATAAGGATGATATCTTGGGAAAATAAAAAATAATGAATACAAATTTCACTAATACATATTTGAGACTTGATGAGAATTTTTGAATGCTTACAACAAACAAGAAGTGTCTGTTCAAAGTTGCTAGTGGTTGCTTATTAAGATTCATTGTATCCTAATGAGGGATTGAGGTGGATACTGAGAAAATTAATATTATTTCTAACATTCCTCCTTCAAATAACTTGTCACCAATTCTTAACATTAAAAGTAATATCCAAGAAATTATATGATTCATTTCCCAAATAGCAAATAATACATTACCATTGAAAAAATCTTAAAAATATATGTAAAATTTGAATGAAATGTTGATTTAAAAAAAAAAATGGTTATGAATTAATAATTATTAAATCCTTTGGTCCTCATGCCTATTATCTATGACAAGACATTGCTTCTATATGTATCAACCATAGAATTACCCATTGGAGATCTCTAAGCATAAAGTAACAATAGCATTGTTCCCTACTCTTGTGCCTCTATGTATATCATTTCGTAATGGACATGTATTGGATAGTGACACTTACCCCCATCAAACCAAAATTTTCAATGGGTCTAGATACATGACTAGTGCAAAGGTGGGAGATATATTACTACTTCCATAAGAAAAATTCATAACATTATCATTTTTGATTGATTTCCCATTCACCAATAGTTTTCTTGAAGACAAAGGATTAATTGTTGGGTTACAGGCCATCATTTCCCTCAAATTTAAATATATCAACACAAATTATAAATCCCAACTCATGGATCGGTGAATAATAGGTGATTATAAGACTTAAGGAAGAAAAAATAGAAAAATGAAATGAGTTAGCATTAAAATTATTTAGTTCTTTCAACAAGTTTATTATTAACACCATCCCATACAAAAGGTGTTTGGCATGCTAATGCTTGTTGGTAGTTGTTTTAATTGATGTCAACGCTTGAGGAGATTGTTGGTAGTTGTTTTCATTGATTCCAACAATGATTATTAGTTGTCTTTGATATAAACACTTGATGAAGATTGTTATATGTTTGGCAGTGGTTGATGAGCTTGTTGTCAGTAACTAATGACAAAACTTGGTGAATTGTTTGTGGTTGTCATTGTTGTCTGCACTTGAGAAGTGAGGAAGATTGTTGGAATTGATTGTCATTGTTTAAAATATTCAGTTTAGGCCAAAATTGATATATGGTGCTGTTGCTGAAGTTCATGGTTGGATGTCATGCCTTGTCCGATGATAATCAAATAAGTATTGGGTATAGTTGTTGTTAGCGGAGTTGATTTCATAATGATATATTAAGATGAGGATTAGAAGTGTTGTTGATTGTGGAGAGATGTTATTGAAGGTCTACAATATGACTTATTCTCTCTCTTAATGTTCCTAATGAAGCATGTGTTCTTGAATGAAAGTTTTGGCCTCCACAAGTTGCTTAAGTGGTTTTGTTCTTGGAAGTTGCATTGAAGTCTGTTTGGGAGAATTCTCGCATTCGTCCATTGTTGAAGGTATGTTTTTATGGTTTGGAATTCAAATTCAATGTTTTATGGATGTTGCACTCCTACCTTTACAATTCACAAATGTTGCTGAGGAGATTTTTGTGAATTGCATAAGGCTGGAAGTGTTGTTGGTTGTCTAGACTGGTCCAAAAAATGCTTCTCATTTCTTTGCATTGATGTATTTTCTCTTGTGGCTTGGTGAATGTGTTCTCAATGTTCGTGCAATATCTCCATTCTAATTTCATGTGCTAAAGTGGTCTACAAGTTGGCTTATTAATGTTATATCTCATGATTGAGCATTTTATGTTTCTGGGATGAAGTATTTTGTCCTGGTTTGGTTTGTGGTGGTTGCTAGTGGCATGAAAGTATGAAAAAAGTTTCTAGAAATGTTGTTGGATGTCCATGGAACATCCCCATGTGATCCACATGTTGCTGGTTGGCCACTTTGGTGTTGCATTGTGTCTTGTGTTGGTTGTTTGGGTTATTTATGGATATCTGGCCAATAGGGCTTGTTCTTTGTCTTGTGCCATGTGCTTGGGGTCTGTGCTAGCAATTAAAGATGTGTTATATTATATTTGGGTCCTGACATATCTTGGTTAGAATTGCATTGAGTCAATTCAAATAGAAGTATGTTTTTTGGTTGACAAGTTATGTGCTTCAAGTTTCATCTACACATTTCCTTGATGCCGACTTAGATTGATGTGCACCAACATGTGAATTCTTTGGATCACATTGGAGGATGCAATAAGATTGTTTTTGGTCCTCTCTATGCTAGGGATAGGACCACAATATGTTGTTGTGATTGACTTGGCGAATTCATTTTTTGTATTCTTTCCTGGTCGACCTAATTATTTTTTTAAGGTCTTGAGGTGGATATAAATGCAAGAACATTTTTGAATGTAAGAAGTATGGAAATTTGAACAAGCGTAAGGAAGTGTGAATGTGGAGTACATTGAATATCTAGTAGAAAAAGTGCGAAGGTGTTTGAAAGAAATTACATGTGCTTGAACTCCTCAGTTAGTAGAGTGCTATGTTGGCAAATATTGTAACTTTTATAAAATTTTGTATCCTACTTTGAGATAATGAGTCTCATCAGGTCATTGTATCTTTCCCTTGAGGTTGTGTTAGATTCAGTTCAAAAATTCATTTGTATCTTGCACTGAGGTAGTGTGTCTTGGTTTGCAAGTCCTTTTGGCAGTGAACCTTTATATTGTGAGTTAACTTTCACTGTGGTTTTTTCCTCATTGGGTTTTCCACGTAAATTTAGTGTCACCTTGTGGATGTGTGTTCTTATCTCTTTTATCATTGCTGCTGATTTGATTAGTGTTAGAATTTCTATATCTTTCATTGCTAAAGTTGTTGAGGGTTTAAAAACTACTATATCTTTATGCTAATCTACTTAAGGGTTTGAAGTTTGTATTATGTTGATGAATTCAAGTTTTAGAAGATTTTAAGTTTTTGATTAGACTGATTCATCCCCCTCTCAATCTTCAAGTGTGTTCAAAAATTGGTATCAAAGCCAAGTTCCTCTAAAGAAAGCTTGGTCACTTGAGGTAAAGATCCAGGATGGCACATGATGGTTTATACAAAGGTCCTAGGTTTGATGGGACTAATTATTCTTTTTGGAAACTCAGAATGGAATGCCACCTAAACTCTCTAGGGTTTAGTGTGTGGAAATTAGTCAAGAATGGTTATGTTGCTCCTGCTACTCCGCCAATAGATTCAATTGAAATTAGATTATATGAGTGCAATGCCAAAGTGAAGAATGCTCTCTTGTGTGGATTGGCTAATTCATAACTTTTGAAGGTGATGAATTGTAGTTATACTAATGATCTCCAGGGAAATCTTAGCAACATATATGAAGGTGATACAAAAGTAAAGCAAGCCAAGATGTAGATCTTTAAAATAAAATTTTGAGACTTTGAGGATGATAGAGGATGCAGACATTGCAAGCTATATGCTCTGAGTGCATGAAGTTGTTTTTGGTATCATTGGTCTTGGTGGAGAAATAAAAGAGAATGAAATTGTGAAGAGGTTTTGAGATCTCTCCCAAAATCTTATAGTCATAAAGTGTCTACCATTGAAGAGCCCAAGGACTTGGATCAGTACTTAGTTGATGAAGTGTTTGGTGCTCTTGCTGCCTTTGAAATGAGAGTTTGATCAAGATGTTCCAAAGAAGGAAGCTTCTTTCAAATCTAACAAAAATATTGAAGATGAAGCTATTGACCAAAATTATGACCTTGATGAGGTTGAAGCAAGCTTTGTGAGAAGATTGAAGAAAGTAACTAGAAAGTACGAAGGTAAGTTACCTTTCAAATGTTTTAAATATGGAAGGATTGGTAACTTTGCATCTAAATTCCCCTATAAAAAATTTGATGAGGGTAACAAAAGAGATAAGGTTAAAAAGGGTCTCTATTCCAAAGAGAGCAGTGGTTCTTTTGAAGATGAGGAGAATTGTTCAAATGATGAAACCCAATTTATTCTCTTCAATGCTGATAATAAAAAGTACAATGTCAAAAAATGTAAGGAGTCCAACTCATTGAGTGATGAAGAAATATATATTTTTGATCCAGATCTAGAATTAATGGAACCTAAAGGTTGGGACTTCAATTCAAATGATTGGGAAATGGGTTTTGAAGGAAAAATTTGGTTTGCTTTGGAAGACTTGAATGAAGCAAGGGCCCTAAATAAAAAATATGAGAGCTTGCTTGAAAAATATAAGGGAGAAACTGACAAATTGAAATCCAAAGTAGAAGGTGGTAAATAATGTGAAATAAAACTAAAAAGGGTAGAAGGTGTGATCTTTGATTTAAAAGAAAAGGTTGAAGAAGGTAAGAGAATTGAAGATTTCTTGAATGTCAAGATCAATGACAAAACATTTAAATGCTTAAAACTTGAGCAAGAAATTGTCACTCTAAGGTATTCCCTAAAAATAGAAAAAGAAAAAATTGACAAAGGGGATATGTTTGGTCCCAAGGATAACTCCAAATCAATTGGAAGGCCCGAAACAAAGGAGAAGAAAGCTTGCACTAAAGACTCTAAGAAGAATGGCTCTGAAGATGCAAAGACTATTCAAAATGGCAAGAAAGAAGGTGGATCCAATTCTAATCAGAAGAAAAAAGGATTTATAATTCCTCCATCTACAAGACAACGTGCCCCTACCAGGTTCAATCAATCTTTTCGAGGTTACTATTTTTCTTCCAATAAATTTAGACATAAGGTTGCTGATTGTAGAGCTAGAAAAGGAAGGAATGATAACATGAGTAGAAGATCCTTTGTGCCCCAAAGAAACAATGCTATTTCATTTCATGGGTATTGCTATACTTGCAACAATTATGGTCTCAAGGCTGATGAGTGCAGATCTAAGGTAAAGAGGAATAACTTTGTGGAAAGGTACATATTCATAATTTTTAATTGTATCTAGAAGTAGTACCTTAGAGAATCCCCCGTGGTCTGGTAGATCGAAAATTAGGTGGTCTTATCCACCTTGAAAAATTGGTCAATTGTTTCCCAACTTGGGAATAATTTTGTGGTCTTTGTCCTAATCATCTTTGGTGAAGCTCTAGAAAATATGCAACTTTAGGGAACTGGGACCTACAACTTTGAGCACTTGTAGGATTATAAATGAAAGGGGGAATCCTTATTCCTATTATTATTAATATTTCTCTACCTTAACCCTTATAGGGTATATATTTAATGAATAGACAAATAGTGGATATCAAATTTAACCTAAAAACTATAATGAAGGTTTATTTAATAACCATTCACATGTATGTTTGAATGATCATGAAACATATATATTTAGCTATCATAAATTGAATTATATTCTATTCTGAGTACACTCCATTAATACAAATATTATGAATATTAATTTAATAAAATACATGACTAGTAGATGACTATGAGCCTGAACCCTAATGATACAAGAGTAGTTAGTTAATTGTCACTAGTATCATGAAGATGAAAAATATTAGGATCTAACTATTGTATCTTTAGGATTAGTTTTCCTCCACTAGTAGCACATAGGTGATGATTTTTATAACCTATAATTGTTGTGATATAGGAATAATTTAGTTTCTTGTTACTAGTATCATGTATGTAACAAATGCCAAGTATTAACTATCATATCAAGGAAGTAATTAATTATCATAGTAGCATATAGATGACCGATTCTAATAGACACCCATGTTATGAATGGGTAAGTTAGAATTTCAACTAACATCACATGGTGATACATGTTAGGAACTACTCCATTTTATTTTGGACAAGCTTGTTAGTAGCGTCCAAGAGGTAATGATGTCAAAATCCACCAACTTAGAGATATTCATCGCTTAAATGATAGTATCACTTTTAGCATTTATAAATTTTGGTAATGAGGATGGAACCTTGGTGTAGTATGGGATGAACCATAGTCCTCTTCCCTATGTATCTCCCTTACTTTCTATTTGATATGTTCACAATTAAACATAGTTGATATCATTTATTAGCCTCCACTAGATGTAAGATGATATAGAGATTACACACTATCTAGTTTTATCATTTTTATGTATCTCACTAATTATATAAGTTACTGCCTTGATGCATATAGGAAATGAAATAATTTTAGAGGAAGAATATTTTTTTTTTACCATAGTCATGTCCACCTACAAACATGGTCATAAAAGCTATTGCATAAAAAAAACACTAAAAACTCCTAGGAATGGAATTTTCCCCTTTTGATAAATAGTGCATGGTGTGTGGGTAGTATTTTTGAAGTTTATTTTCAAATCTAGATTGCCCATGTGGAATCCTCAAGTATCATATAGTGGATGAGATAACATAGGAATCAAGGCATCTAGAAACATGTGGAGTAGATTAAGGGAGCCATATGGTGACACTAGAGAAAGTGTGAAATTGTATTATGATACAACAAACTTGAAACTTCTATTAAGAGATTGGGGGTCAATGCTAAGGGATATAGAGAGATAGGTGCAAATATTGACTAAGAACAAGTGATAATGCATGTTGATAAGGTGGTGTAGATATAGATGGAAAAAATTAGCATGTGTGCCAAGTTATAGAGTAAATAGTTAGGTAAGTCACCGAAGGATTAGATAGTAAAGAGTAGGAGAGGCTTGCACAATCTTGCAAGTATGAATTTTGGGGAAAAGGTAATATTAATTTAGTCTAGAAAAATTATAAAGGATCAAGGCTTTAGAGAACATATTCTTTGAAAACATTTAATATCAAACCTAAGACCAAGGAAATGACTCTTAGACATAGAGACACAACCTAAAACACATGTGGATATTAGGGCCCATGACATACATACCCCAAACCCAAAAAAATACTATAGGTAGATAGTAAACATAGGGTGAAAAAGAGCATAGGGGAAGATAAAATCTTGTAAAAATGGAGTAGGCTACAACACCATGCACAAAGGTAGCTTAGGTAGCTTAAGATTTTAATTATTTATTAGATTTTTGTTTGGTCTCATTTTTTGTGTCAATTTTTTTCCCTATTTTTCATCATGTTGTGTTGAATCATCCCCTCTATTCCCTAATGGATAAGACATGTTCAAAGCTTGATAATCTAGGGTTCATTTTGTTAGAACAAAATGAGATATTGAGAGGGAGTGTGAATCAGTATATCCTACAATTTTACCCAATTCAACTTTATCAACCAAAACTTCTTACTACCTTAAATAGTCAAAATATCAAATACAATTCAAAGGAACAAGAACAAAACCATAACACCAAATTTATGTGGAAAAACCTAGAAGGGAAAACCCACAGTGAGTAAACTAATTGGAGCTACCTCCCAAATCTAGCATCACAAATAAAACAAGATTTACAATAGGTTTTATGGGCTACAACCCAAACGAAGCTATAACTCCTTGAAACATAGTTTTATGGATAAACCAAAGGAAGTATACAACTCCCTACAAACAAAAACACTTACAAAATGAGACAACAATCTCGGTACAACATGCTTGACAAAATGTGTTGTCTAATCACCACCACAACACTATTGCTCAACAACATCTGTTTCCTTTGGCTCATTGCCTACGTCACACTTCACATACTTGTATGTATACTCACACTCACACTACACTCACTTTACAACTATCAAGATATTTCATTTATGTCCTCTGCAATCTTCAAAAAGTTTATCCTTAGCCAAAATGAAACACATGACATAAAACGTGCAACAACCATTAATAAGTTGGCTTCAAAAAATCCACTGTAAGTAGAAATCAATGTGGTCCAAACCAAGATATAAGAAATACCTATTTTACCTTATCACACATCTCCACAGTAGAACATGCTTCAAAAGCTTGGTGCAAACAACTCAACATACCAAGTCAGCCCAACAAACACTTAACCTTCCATGCATTAGCTCCAGACCAAAGGTGGTACTAGAGAGACAAAAAAAATCACATGAATCACTTTACAAATATTATATATAACATTCAAAAACATTCTCATACACTCTTTTCACAACTTCATGCTACTTTATGCTGGCACAGGGAAAAGAACACAAAGCCCAACATCTCTTGCATACCCAAAAACCATAGTCTTGAGATAGAACATTGAAAACCAAATTTGTGGTACACCTCAACATCTGAAACTTGAAATAAGAGAATAGATAGACAATTTGAACTTATTATCCAAACTACAAGAACACACATTCAAATGTGGATAAATGTAGAGAATTCCTCTGACCCTTCCTAACAACAACCACACTGTATTACTTTTCTAGCTCTAGAAACTTTTGTGGTAAATTTCACATACTAAAAGTAGGAACATACATGCTTCACACTTGTATTTGTATAACTTCCAAACCACAAGGCCATATCTTCAAATGCGAAAGAATGCATAGCGTTATCATGGGATTCTTTAGTACAACTTCCTGTGCCTTAGACATCTTGAACCCTTTGCATAAATTCTTTCATTTCATACACAATACTCTACATCATGAGACAAAGAATACACCATTCACACTCCATAGAAAATAATTACAATTCTTTCACTAGAGATAAGAAGCCACAACTTCTTCTTATCAACATACACTTCCACTATCAACACTCACTTATTCATGAGCAAAAAAATATATGGTATAACTGTGTACAACATGCTCACCATTTCCTTCACTTCACAATACTTCTAATCACTGCACTGATTGCATCACATGCAACGTTCCATAGTGCCACTTGTTAACATCAATGACAACACCTACAACAATATCCATCATATGCAACCTTCCCCAATGCCACTATGTTGACATCAATAACAACATTTGCAATAATATCCATCATACACATCCTTCCACAATACCACTTTGTTGACATCAATGATAACACTTGCAACATATTTTTGATCCTTATAGTTCTTGTCCTTGTTTAAATCTAATTTCTATCCTTAAGTTTCACCATGAAAATTTTAAACTTCTAGTCGATCAAGTCAAATTTTGATAGTCATCTCATCTTCTTAAGATGTGTAAGTATTTCAAATCATTCACAATTTTTTTTATCATCTAGGCTTGATGCTATACCCTTAATCCATTGATTGTATTAGGATGTGCAGCCAAATTGTGACTATCATATACCTTAATTAAGTTATATAATTATTTATAGTCTTATATAGGTAATGAAGTTATTATAGGTGACATCTAAGGAATAAGGTATATATATGAGCTAGGAGTTAGTTCATTATCATGATATTGTAAATAATGATCTTATTAAAGACTTTTGGAAGTTTTCCCCTTAAAGTGGATTATTGTAGATCTGAGTGGCGAGTTGCACAAAATAAGAAAATGCTTAAACAATATTAAAATCACCCAATAAGACACATTCATGGGTCTAACACATGGGGATCCAAAATTATAGATGATTCATATAAGATTTCACAGGGTTTGACAACACAAAGAATAGTAAGGTGAGATGGCTATTTATATCCATATCAATGTTCTTCACATGCCAACCATTGGCCAAACACCTACCATTCCTTTCACTCTCAATCAAACATTACACACATCTTTCCAATATGTAACAACAGTTGAAGCAAAGGATAATTTTACACAATACCATAAAATTCATAATTTAATTAAAATAATCCACTCATGTAATATAATTAACATGTGATATCATATTATCACATTTAACTTAAAATAATTTAGGAGTAGCATGATCTAGGAAGATGCATAATCAACCATAATCCATAATGCTAAAACATTGAAATGATCTAATAGACATGAGAAAAAATATATGTAGCCCATAATACATAGTCAGGAGCCCAATGCCAAAATAAAATCTTATCTAAAACAACTCGATGGTCACACACATCTCCAAAAAATAATTAAGAATACACCATAAAAATACCTCAATGATACAATAGACCTAATTGGTAAGTTTAGCACAACAAATCATAATACAAAAATCATAAAACATATTGATGAAACACTCAATATAGCATATATCATATGAATAAAAAAGCACACAAGGTAAACACAAGGCTGGGAATTACAAAAGTAAAAAACATATCATCACCATAGTGGAAATAATTTTAAAGTAGGAGATTAGGTTTTCATGTAATTAAAACCATATAAGTAAATGCCATTGAAACAATAAAAAAATAACAAGATTTCACCTAAGTATTATGCTCCTTATGAGGTGTTACAGAAAATTACTAATGTGACATACAAATTGGAGTTACCTATGTCAAAAAAATACATCTAGTATTCCATGTTTCATGGTTGAAGAAAGTTATTAGACAAAGAGTTGCAACATAGAATGAGTTACTAGAGCTCTATGAGGAGAGAAAAATAATTTTGAAAGTTGAGGGAATCCTTCAAATATGCACTAATAAATTTCAAATCAGGACAATCACAAAGTATTTGAGCAAATATAATTTTCCAGTTCAAGATGCTATTTGAGAAAATTAGAATTTATGTAAAAACATTCACAGTTGACCAGTCTTGAGGATAACACTTCTCTAAAGAGGGGGCATGCTAAATCCTTAATCCATTGATTGTATTTGGATAATTGTGGCTACCATTACTAGTAGTTAAGCTATATGATAATTTAAATAGTCTTATATAGGTATATGATTTATCATGGGTGACATCCAAGGCATATGTAGGGTATATATGAGCTAGTGGCTAGTTCATTATCATGATATTGTAAATTGTGTTCTTATTGGAGAATTTTGGAGGTTTCCTCCCTTAGAGTGGCTTATAATTCTCAAGTATTTGTAGGATATTTCCTATTATACTAGTCCCTTGTACAAGTTATTTTATTGACCTCAATTGAGTAAAAATATTAATATGTTTGATTATGGTAAGAAGGAAACAAAGGTATTGAGACTGATATAAAAGGATCCCTAAGATAAGATAAGAAATAGACAAAAAGAGGTTAGAAAAGGCTCACTAATAACACATTAACAATATATAAAAGTAAAAGAGTTCAAATTTAACATAATAAAAAACCTAATAAAGAATAAAACAACTTAGGGGGTGAGGGATCCCTAGTATTTTGAAAGGAATTTATACATATCCTCATAATTATTAGAATTACCTATTATTTTCCCTTATTTTTTTAGTTCCAACCCTTATATAGGATTGAAAGGGTGGTGGTTGACCTATGCATGACTTCAATACTAAAATTCATCATGATTTTTATTCTTTTCTCCATCTCTTCAAGCTTGGATTTTATCTTGTCCACCTCCAACCTAGTTTGCAAACAATGCCCACAATTGTATTATTTTGTGGAAGGGACATTAGGAGATTCCTCATTCACAATGTAGATGGGAGGGATTTAGGAGATCATCCATTTCCATGTGGGGTGTCTTAGGAACATCCTCAATCTCAGGTTTTAGAGTTAGGAGCATTCATCTCATTGAACAAAGTGTTGCCTTCAAATCATAGAGAAGAAGGATTACAAGAACTATCACTAGAATTACCCTCATCCATAAAAGTGTGTTCTTCCTCCTAGGAGTCATTGGATATATCAATATCCTTCATATTGTATTTTTGGACCACAACCAATCTTGTTGATCTTTGCACATTCATACCTTCAATGTCATATTTCTTAGCCTTCCCCCTATCCTATTCTAGAGTTTGGGATTGCTTCTTTGGTGAAGTATATAGGGATGAGCTAGGATATTAGATTGGCCCTGCTAGAACATTTTACCCAACAAAAACCTTGGAGACTTTATATTTCTTATCTCTCTTTTTGGTTGATAATCCTTTAAGCCTTCTCTTCATTTACCCAATATAGGATTCTTTCTTACCAAAAGAGAAAAAATTAAGAGAACAAAGCCTGACTGCCACATCTTCTTGAGACTTAATTTTAAAATCAAGGTTACCAAAAGGGGGGACACTATCATGCATAGGTAAATTGGTTTTGAATTTGGTGGGTCCATCTATAACATTGTTACCCTTGGAATGGAGTTGGGATGAAGGACCAATAAAAGTGAAGGGTTTTTTAACTTTCTTTGCAAGGGGACTAGGTTGAGGAATATCCACAAGACAAACCTTAATGGGCTTAGTAGGGAAAAGTGCAAGGTGGAACTGATAAAGACATAGGATAAGACCTTGGTGTAAGGGAATCACCAAATTACTAGGGTTTTTTGGCATTTGAGGACCTAGCTTCCCTAATAGAATTTTTCAACAAAGAAAGGAGAAAAATGGGAAGCTCATTATAATTTTGTGCCTAAGGTGATTTAATAAAGAAAACTGATAATGGTAATAGTATTTAAACCTCCCTTCAAGGGTGAAGTATTTAATTAGAATCCAACATACATGATCCCATGACTTTGATAATATTTGGCGAACAAACCTATTTTGGTATTTGATCAGTTCTTTGTACCATTTGAACAAAAATTGTCCATGCTTTCAGAATCGAGAGATTTCCTTTTCCTTCACACTTTTTCCCTTTGCAACTCATTTTGGTAGCCTTTCTGATAACATCCTTTATGTATTGTTAATAATTTTAGTAAATTATGAACCCAATCATTTTAAGTTAAGAATATTTGTTGGGTCATAAAGTCAATTGTCATTATGTGTCATGCTTGAATGCTCATGGTAGTTACAAAATTGAGTTCATTGACTTTGTGAGCCAAATATGTTGCATTGTCAATGTTACATGAATTTTGATTGCTTATGCATGTCAAAAAAGTTAGTATGTATAGGTGGGATTATCACTTGTTCATGCAATTGAAAATTCAAAAATAAAACCTTAACAAAAGCCCAAATATTTAGTACAATAAAATATTTTTTATGATAGTAGAAACCAAAGGCCTAATTTAAAAGGTTTGACATTGAGGTTGAAGCTTGTGTAGATATAGATATACAATATAATTTTTTAGTCATATACCTTACTTGGATTCATGGTTATCACATTCTACCTCAATGACACATATTTTAGTAAATGCACCTAGTCATTTTATGTTAAGAATATTTGTTGAGTCATAAAGTCGGTTGTCATTATGTGTCATGCTTGAATGTTCATGGTAGTTACAAAAATTATTTCATGGAATTTTTGAACCAAATGTGTTTCCTTGTCAATGTTACATGAATTTTGATTGCTTATGCATCACAAAAGTTAGTTTGTATGGGTGAAATTATCACTCATTCATGCAATTGAAAAGTCTAATACAAAAATTTGACAAGAACCCAAATATTTAATACAATTAAATAAGTTTTGTGAAAGTAGAGGCCTAAGTTAAAAAGTTTGACATCAAGGTGCAAGCTTGCGAAGATATAGAGATACAATGCAACTTGGTAGTCCTATACCTTATTTGGATTCATGGTTATTAGATTCTACTAAGTGTTACAACATTTGTAATTCTCTCCATTTTCTAAGAATAATATATTAGGAAACTATTAGAAATGTATGTAAATATGACTAAGAGGAAATTTATGAGGTTATTAAATATTTTTGTGCAATCTTGAGATATGATAAACATTTGAATTGTTTGCACCATTGTAAGTTTACAAATATATTTGACAATCTTCTTGTTAAATTGGTGAAGAAAGTTTACAATGAGAAAGTATGTAAATTTTATTGTTATTTATTCAAAAATAGATTACCCATAAAAGATTATGTGTGTTCAAATCAACAATAAGAAAAAATAGGAAACTATAAAGTTGCAACATGTAACACTAGATGTATGTGGATACACCTTTTTTGGAAAAAAATACCATCAAGGAGAGGCTCAAGAATATATTAATCTTTAAGAATAAAAATACATATGTAACACTCCAATTCCCTTAAACTTGACAACATTCAGACAACTCTTGTTTACCTATAAAATAAAATAATAAAACCAGTATCCCATTCCTCCAATTTTTAGAGAAATGAGAGAGGAATACTATAAATGCTTTCCCAAAAGAATGTAATAAAACTAGCATCTCATGCCTCCAATAAATAGAGAAATGGGAAAGGAATATTATAAATGATTTCCCAAAAGAATGTATCATCAAACTAGGGTAAAATGCAAAAAATATTCAACATCTAAAATGAAGAGGATCTTTTGAGAATAGTAAAAGTTACTTTCAATGAGTTTTGAATAGCAAAAATAACCTCAATACTACTAATAAATGACATAGTCGACTTGTAACTTCATAATATCCCATATGTCAAGGTAGATGTCCAAATTGACCATCCAACTCATGTGTGACCCATCAAAAACATGTAAAAACACTCCACTACTTAATTCTCACATCCAAGTTGAAGAATATGTTAAAAATAACATTGTAACTGGCAAGCCAATTCCACCTCCATGAATGTCATTAAAACTAAATTCCAAATCAATTAAAAAAATAATAAAATAATAATATCTCTCAATAACATGAATGCCAAAATACACATTCAAAAATTATTAGAGATGCATCAAATAATTATTAATATTACAATTAAATAGCTCACCATTCTAACAAATCTTAAATTCAAATGATAATATAAAAAGGCATTTTCCATTTACAATTACAAGTCAAAAGGTGAATTTTTTGTTTAAAAATGTAAGTCTAAAGTGTGAGAAAATATTAAAGAGCAGGGAAGTCTAACTTTTACAAATATGCACACCAGATCATAAGTGTGTGCATTACATTATCAAACAAAAGTTTCATTTACAAGTAAGTAGGGGTAAGTAGGAATACGATATTTTGATATAAGTCAATGCATTGTTTGAAACCCTACTTCCAATTATAAACATGAATGAAAAGTATCAAACCTTGTTGACTCCAAAACTTCACCATAACATACAAAATTATTTAAAAAATAGACATGAAACTTGGTTTTATGAAATGCATTAATTGCAGAGTATATGCAAAATGGATCTATTAAAAAGACATCTGGAACTCTTAATCAACATGATCCTCCTGACTTTTGTCAAGCTAAGAGATATCAATATCCATTGAATAATAAAGAATACAAGGATTTTCTCAAATGTTTTAGGTAAAAAAGTATTCAAAATATGAAAATAGGTCCAAAAAACATGATTTGTTTAACATAATGCCCATAAGAGATATGGTGGATTGAATAGAACTCATAAGTTTTCCATGTGTTGTAGATGCAGTAACTAACTTGGTTGACATCCATGCAAAATGTGAAGGCATAACTAAACATGTAAAATTCCTTAACAATGTGCAGGCTTAGAAATGGGACACGGGTTGTTTAACATACCCATAAAACGTGGAAATAAAGATGAGGCATTTGAAATGTTTGACAGGGTGCCTTCCCCATAAGGCACGTTCAAACTGTATTTTATAAAATAGGCTTAAAAAACATTATAGAGAATGTAACATGGTAGGTGCACAGGCTATGTCAAATAAGAAACTTTGGAACAAGACAAGGCACGTGGGCTGCTTGACAAATGCCTGGAGGAAGTGGTTGCAGAGTGTATTCAAAAAGGATTTATGGAAAAGGGTTTGAAAACGTTTCTAATCATGGGTGGATTGTCTTTGTTAAAATGTCATGGTAAACACATATACCAAGTGTGGAGACATGTAGAAAACATGAGAATTGTTTGATAAAGAAATTGGTTTATGTTAAAGCAACTTTGAAATGGATCCTTGAGACACGTCAACTGCTTCACAAATGCCTCAAAGAGATTAGTAGGTATGTTCAACCTACTAGAACAAAGAAAGTACTGGAACCAGATCAACAATATGAAGCCAAACTATTGAGTTTTAAAGGTTGTAAAGAATGGGGTCATTTGCATCTTGAAGAAGTGCTTCAACTAACATTAAACACTTTCATTTAAGCTCACTTTTGGAGTTGAACAAAAGGCCATCAAGAGGTTTAGAATTTGATCTTTTCACATGGATTTATCATTTATTTATAGATTGTGCAAGTTAATTGCATTCATATGGTTAAGGCAGATAGTTATTTATATTTCATATGTTTTTATTTTTTTTAGGTATTTTGTTGTAAGATGTATATGAATTTGAGAAAGGTTGGTATTCATAAAAAGAATGATGATAATTTATTTGAAGACATTATGGAGGGATCTACGAAAGTTGTTGATTTTGTATTATAAAAAAATTGTGGCCATATTTTTGATTCAACAAATAAAATTGATAAGTTTGCTTTTCAAATGAGATGGAAAATGATAATGTTGATTATGAGACAATAGATGATGACAAAACTACCTAAAAAAATGTTTTACACAATAGATGCTTACATGAAATTAACAAAGCATTGGAAGAGGTCTTTATTATGATTGAAGAAGCTCTTGATTCACATGTGGCCCTTTCTAAATTTTATATTTTGATCAATTATTTTATGCCACTTCTCATGAAGGATTTTGATCAATGATATGGATAAAAATGCATGAAAGATAATTTTTCATTTCCTATGAATTTTCCACATAGGATGCAACAAATCACTTGAAAGAAGATTATCTTGAAAGAGATTTCCACCACAATTCGCACAAACACTTGTAGACATGCATGAATGATAGAGTACACCTTTAGCTCATTGCATCTAGAAACTCAACAATTAGATTTCTCACTGATCTGCCAAACTCGCATCACATACACACTATTTCACATCTATTTCTCATCTATTTCACATCTATCTTGCTCTATTTCTCTGCACTTGTCTCTTTGTACATCTTTCACCAATATCTCATCCTATATTTATACCATCTTCAACTTTGAAACATCCAAAGTCAACCATCCATCATTTAAATTCAAATTAGGTCAGCGCCAAAATGTTCTAGGGTGGAATTAGAATGAGGGTGACCCAAACACACACTTGATGAGGACCCAAATAAGTCCCAACACACTTCATGAACTTCGAAAGTAGTGTTTAACACAAGATCGACCAAACCAGTGTAAAAAACATAGAACAATTAAATACACACAACCCTTAACATGATCCAACCTTTCCAAATAACAAAATTATCTTCAACACGATCAAAACAACTTAACTATAGAATTGCAAGTCATAAGACTTAACCAAAAAGAAATCTGGAGCAACTACATTTCTCCCAGACCTTAGCTAGATACACTAAAAACCACAGTTCACAACTGGTGAACATAACTCGCACTGTACAATGAACTAGAAGCCCAAAATATGGATATAGCAGCTTTCAACAACCATGATCAACATATATGAACCACACAACCATAGGAGAAAATACCAGAGTGAAACCCAAAGCAACCACTGAACACCTGCAACCTTCATTACAATTTTCTCAATATCCTCAACATATACAACTCGTAACTTGCATCCATGATATCAATGACAACAACAACTAGTTGATAAACAATTGACTAGTTGACATCAATGAAAACACCTTCCTTCTTGCAATAATCTCCCCCTTTTTCATTGATGGTAACACATGATGTGAAAAACCATCAAAGACAATACAATAGCTCTGAACACACTTTTCATGATTTTACTTTTTGTTTCTCCCCCTTAGTAGATAATATTTTTCACATCTTCCTCATCTCCCCCTTTGACATCAATGGCAAAGGAAAATGATATTTTACATTGATTTCCCCTTTGACATTGAGAACAAAATACTCTTTCAATGACAACACATGACACTACCTACTCCCCTGAGAGGTAGTCACCAAAACATCAGTCCAGAAGAAAGATAGATCCATAGATCCACCAGACCGACACATCTCCATATGCATCTAGTTCAAGAAGGTAGGGGCAATCACCCCTAACTTCTCTTAGAGATCTCAAAAGTATCTCTAGGAAAAGCCTTCATAAATATATTAACAATCTGATCCTTCGTAGGTACATACTCAAGTTTTACTTCATTCTCCACAACCTTCTCTCTCAAGAAGTGATACCTAATAGACATGTGCTTTGTCCTCGAGTGCATCACTAGATTCTTTTAAATGTTAATTACACTTGTATTATCATAGAAGATAGAAATAGGATCATCATACATTAATTTGATATCTTTCAATGTCTGTTTCATCCATAAAACTTGTGTACAACAAGATGCAACAATAATGTACTCAACTTCAGCAGTAGATAGGGAAACAAAATCTCGCTTTTTACTCACCCATGCCACTAATCTACAACCCAAAAAGAATGCACCACCACCTGTACTTTTTTTGTCATCTACACAACCAACCCAATATACATATGTATAAGAAATTAGTGTAAAGTCAATATGATGCAGAGGAAGGAGAGACTTAAACTTGGTTCAATTGACATATTTGATACAATGATTCATCATAAAGCATAACTAGGTGCATCCTAGTTCATCTTGGAAACATTGCTACAATGGCCTAATAGGAATTCAACAAGGGAAAACATCGGTACACATGAGTTCTTGGAAATTTTGGTCTTTTCATAACATGTCTCAATGATTCTACCCTCAACCATTATCAAGCTATGCAAAGATTTGTTCAACCCTTTAGTAACTAGGGTTTTATGACAGTTTTCTTGCAAAATGAGACACACATTCAACTATTTCACCTCGCAGCCCATCAAATCTTGGCCTAGGGCTTGGAAATATGAAACAAGAAATGAAAATAGAATTTTCTACAAGTTTATAGAATTTTTCACTATACGAATCATGAGAAATGAATTTTTTATCAAATTAGAAACCCTAATTTCTGAACATAACCATCTAGAGCATTTTTGTCATAACTTTCTCAAATTAACTCCAAATGAGACCAAACCAAAAGAATTTGAACCCTAAAACATATCTCTAACATTTTCAATGACTTTCCTAGCCATTACAGGTCGTACAAATCCGTACAAGCATAATTTATTGCTGCAAAATAGTGAAAAATATATAACTATTGACACCAAAAATGTTATAACTTTTGCAAATGAAAGGTATCTCATTACTCCATCTTATCCAAGTAGTATCCCATCTGTACAAGCAAATACAAATCCGTACAAAAGGAAATCTCCAATGTTAGAAAATGCACAATATTGCTTGCTTTCATTCACCAAAAAATTTTAAAATTAGTTCTTCCCTCCTCTATTCAACTCTGGAAGCTATATTTATGCATTTACAATTAGTACCAATGGTTTGTAACCATTTATTGCTTTCATGTAACCATTTTCTTGATTTTTTGCCACCTTGCTAAAGTTGCATGACAACTTTTAGCAACTTTTTGACAATTTTTAGCAACATTTTACATTTTAAAAATGACCCTCTAACACACCAAAATGGAATAATATGATCCCAAATAGCCATAAATTAATTTATTAAACACCAAAACACACCAATAGCCCAAAAACCAAAAATAGCATAAATACTTGCTTATGAGGTCCTGGTGACCCTGCACCATACACCCAAGGGGAAGAAAACTCAAGTCCACTTGAGTGCAGGTCTTCTTTTTCTTCCTGGTCTTCCAATTCTTCTACACTATTTCCTTGATGACTTCTTGGATTTGTATTTATTTCTTCCACTTTTTTTCTTTAGGTTTTCTTCTCAGCTCCTTCTCTTCTTTCTTCCTTGCAAGGTATTCCTCTTTTGGCATCCTCCTTAGACTCTAATCTCTTTCAAGAGCTTGCTTCTCAATGATTCTTATCTCCTTGTCTAATAAACCTGCACATACATAGTCCAATGAAAGATTAGAAATAAAATATTGAGACCTTGAGGTCTCCTCCTTGTCTCCTTGCACCATACACTCCACTTCAACACCCAAGAGATCCTCCATGTGTGCTATTGTTGGCTTAGGACTAAACTTGTCCTCTAAGGGTCTCTTTTGATAAATAGCATCTTCTAACACTTCCATCTTACTTGTTAATTTCTCTTGAATTTCATACACAAAGTAATGTTCCTCTTTTCCCAAACCTACCACCTCCTTCCAAAGGATGTGATCAATCTCTCTATATGGAGTAAATACTTCCTGCTACACTTTAAGGCTGCATTCATCATTGAACTTTTCAGTTTGCCCTATTGCTGCAAACAACTTATCATTCATATCCATTTCTTCTAATAATAAAGCTTCCAATTCATCATGCATGTCATCAAAAAATTATTCTTTATTCATCAACCTTTCACTATCAAAAACAAAATGCAATTTGCATTCACCAAGTATCTCACCTTCCTTAGGATGACACAGTATTCATCATTTTTGCTTAGCATTTATTCTTCATTTACTGTTATGCTTGCATTTACACACTCAAAGCTTTCATTAATTTCAAAAAAATGAGACTTACTTGCCTCCACATCTCTTTCCTTGGATGGCTTTCCAAGTACTTTCAACCACCTTCTCAATCTGTTAGCTTCCAACTCCTTCCTTCTCTTTTCCATCATTTTCTTAAGAGGCCATTTAACCTTCTTTCTCATTGGCCAATGCCAAAAATTATCTTGATAGGATTTCTCAAGACACTATTGTAATACAAGCTCAATACATTTTTCAAACTCATCCATTATTCTATCAAACTCTGCAACTAGGCTTACCCTATTGTCTTTCATCTTGTCCTTTGTGAGGCCTTCTTTCTTATCTTGCTGCTGCATCTTCTTGCTATCTCTCCTCTCTTCTTGATCCATGCTTCTTGTGATACCTCACCTAGGTTTCCTTTCCTTTTCCTCACTACCTAGTCTTTTGGCATCCAGGTTCTTCACTTCAACCTATCAAAAGCAACGCACAATTTCCAAAACTTCTTTTGCACGTATCTTCAGGCTCTAATACCAAAAATGATGCAGAGGAAGGAGAGACTTAAACTTGGTTCAATTGTCGTATTTGATAAAATGATTCAACACAAAGCATAACTGGGTGCATCTTAGTTCATCTTGGAAACATTGCTACAATGACCTAATAGGCATTCAATGAGGGAAAACAACATTACACATGAGTTCTTGGAAATTTTAGTCTTTTCATAACATGTCTTAATGATTCTACACTCAACCATTATCAAACTATGCAAAGATTTGTTCAACCCTTTAGCAACTAGGGTTTTATGATAGTTTTCTTACAAAATGAGACACACATTCAACTATTTCACCTCTTAGCCCATCAAATCTTGGCCTAGGGCTTGGAAATATGAAAGAAGACATCAAAAAAGAACTTTCTAGAAGTTTATAGAATTTTTCACTATACAGATCATGAGAAATGATTTTTTTATCAAATTGGAAACCCTATTTCTGAACATGACCATCTAGAGCATTTTTGTCATAACTTTCTCAAATTAACTCCAAATGAGACCAAACCAAAAGAATTTGAACCCTAAAAGATATCTCTAACTTTTTGAATGACTTCCCTAGCCATTACAGGTCGTACAAATCAGTACAAGCATAATTTCTTGCTGCAAAACAATGAAAAATCTACAACTATTGACACCAAAAATGCTATAACTTTTGCAAAACATAACAAAAATTGACCAAACCCATTGAAAATGAAAGGTATCTCATTCCTCCATCTTATCCAAGTAGTATCCTATCCATAAAAGCAAGTATAGATCTATACAAAAGGAAAGAATAGGTCTGTAACATTAGAAAATGTATAGAAATGCTTGCTTTCATTCACCAAAAAACTTCCAAATTAGTTCTTCCCTCCTCTATTTGAATTTGGAAGGTATATTTATGCATTTAAACTAGTCCCAATGGTTTGTAACTGTTTCTTGTTTTTTTCCACCTTGCTAAAGTTGCATGACAACTTTTAGCAACTTTTTGACAATTTTTAGCAATATTTTACATTTTAAAGCCAACGACCCTCTAACACACCAAAATGGATTAATATATTCCCAAATAGCCATTAATTACTTTATTAAATGCAAAAAACACACCAATAGCCCAAAAACCAAAAATGACATAAATACTTGCTTATGAGGTCTTGGTGACCTTGCACCACAATATCCCTAGGACACCATAAGCCATAATATGGAGTGCCATTTAAATATTTGAATATTCTTTTAACAACAACAACATGTGTTTCTTTAGGATCTTCTTGAAATATAGCCACAAGACAGACTGCATGCATAATATCTAGTCTAGTAGTAGTCAAATACAACAGTCTGTCAATCATAGATCTATATTTGCTCTGATCAGCCTTAGGTGAATCATCATCTTTACTTTATTTGTAACCAGTTACCATAGGAGTGGACACCAGTTTGGAACCATCCATCCCAAACTTCTTCAACATATCTCTTACATACTTTTACTGTGAAATAAAAATCCCTTTCTCTGTTTGATTAATTTGTAGCCCAAGAATGAAATTCATCTCACCAAACATGGACATCTCAAATTCTTTTTGCATTTTTTCTGTAAACATTTTGCACATAGTTTAATTTCCTCCAAAGATAATGTCATCAACAATATATACAACCAAAATCAAGATTTTTTCATTTTCAATTTTAAAATACAAATTACTATCTGCATACCTTTTTTGAATCCTTGCTAAATCAAATACCTATCTAACCTTGCATACCAAGCTCTAGGAGCCTGCTTCAATCCATTTTAATCTTTCTTCAATCTGCAAACCATATTTGGTTGATCTGATAATTGAAATCCTTTTGATTGTTCCATGTAGACTTCTTCTAGCTCACCATTCAAATGTGCAGACTTAACATCCATATAATAGACCTTAAAATATTTATGAACAACAAACGCTAAGAACATACTAATAGCTTCCATTCTTGCCACCGGAGCAAAAGTCTTCTGAAAATTTATGCCTTCTACTTGCGAGTAGCCCTTACACACAAGCCTAGCTTTATTTCTGACCACTTCTCCATTCTCATTCAACTTGTTTCTGAATACCCATGACTTTGATCCAATTATCTTTTTATCTACCAGTCTAGGGACCAATTCCTAAGTTTGATTCTTCTCAATCAACATAATTTCTTCTTTAATAGCTTCCATCCAATTCTCATCTTTACATGCTTCACTTACAGTCTTTGGTTCAATCTCATAAAGTAAACACAAATTTATCTCACCAGCAACAACTCTACTTCTTTTCAATACTCCTTTTGTCTTGTCTCCAATGATCTAATTTTTTGATTGATTTTTTTGCACATATTTAGGTGTCTTTGGAGATACCACTTGAGCTTCTTCTTATTCATTCTACTTCTCTTGCTCATCCTTTTCATGTTCTTCCACAACCTCTTTAATCCTTACACAATCAGGCTCATTAGACACATACCCATCAACTTCAATAAAATTCTTCATTGCTTCATCAATCTTGACATTTGTGCTTTCTACAATCTTTCTTAGTCTTTTATTGAAACATCTGTAAGCTTTGCTTCTAGTAGAATATCCAAGAAAAATACCTTCATCACTTCTAGCATCAAACTTCCGTAAATTTTCTTCATCCCATCTGATATAACATTTTCTTCCAAATACCTTGAAATACTTAATAGTAGGAATTCTTCCACACCATAGCTCATAGGGGGTCTTAGTAGTGTTGGATCTTACTTGAACTCGATTGAACACATAAAAATAGTGTGAATAACTTCTCTCTAGTAAACTTCTCGTAGACCAACCTCAGTAATCATTGATCTAGTTGCTTCTTGAATTGTTTTGTTCTTTCTTTCAACAACTTCATTATGTTGAGGAGTTCTCAGAGCAGATGTGAATTCACCACCTCTTTCAACCCTTAAGCATTTTATTCTCAAATTTATTTCATTCTCAACCATAGATTTGAATGTCTTGAACCTATCTAATGTGCCATATTTCTCTCTAAGAAATTTAATCCATAATATACCTAGAGTAATCATCAATCAAAAGCATAAAGTACCTTTCACCTTGTAGACTTCTCATTCTTGTATGACCACATAGATCTATATGAATTAAATCCAGTAGTCTGGTAGTAGATTGTTCCTTTGATCTGAAGGTGTTTCTTGCTTGCTTTCCAAACTGACAATTCCTGCAAATAGTATTAACAGGCTTTGTAATCCTTGGTAAATCTCTCACGACTTGTACTACACTAATCCTTGCCAAATTATCAAAATTCATATGACACATTCTTCGATTCCATAACCAACTATCATTAATATGATTCATAAAGCAATTTCCATCAACACCCTTAAGTTAAGGGTATGTGCAGGATCATGGTATGCCAAACAAGCCCTTAAGTGGCAATGAAAATTCAGAACAATTAGAGTTAGGCAACTTGATGTAAAACTTTGAATAAGTTATCTATATTATTTCAAAAACATGTAAGAATAGATTTTGTGGGAAATTGAATGTAGTTTCTAAACTACTAGGTTTATTTT
>VDFB02281492.1:842936007-842986949 GCA_007258455.2 Sequoia sempervirens | reverse complement strand
ATTATAAAAATACCTAGTTTATAACAAAAATCATAAAATTTTCTAATTTTTAATCCAAATACATAAAACACTATTTTTTAAGTCCAAAATCCATGCTAAACTCAAATTTTCATAAAATCTATCAAAACCACCCAACTATTTGGGTCCAACCTTTACTGGGAGAGTTATCAAACCAATTATAGGGAAACCATAACCATCATGAGCTTTTAATCATGCTTTTGATTGTTCATAATCATCTGCATAAAGTTCATGTACATACAATAACTCTTTTTTGATCATATTCACTATGTACATGGGATCAATGAGTATTCCCCTTTTCGGGTTTACACCAAACTTGATAAAAGAGACCATCGAGTGTAGTTATAGAAGAATCAATAATGTAAAAGAAATGTCAAACAAAATATTGGTTTCCTTTATGATTTTGAATATTAATAATGTTTATAAAGATGGAAAAATCATTATCATCTTCTTCATTATCATTGTATTGAACAAAGTTTATTGAATGAATTGGCAATGGGCTTGTAAATATTTGTAAGTATTGATTAGGTGAAAAAACCAATTTATTTCCTTTGTCATTAATAGGTCATCCAACTGGATTTGATTAGAATGAGGTCTTGCACTTGGTTATAAATATTCTTACATCTTTCCATATCATGTCGAGGTGTACGATGATATTGAAAAAATGTTTTTGCATTAAAGTTTGGTGGTAAAGGTTTAATTGTTCGAATATGACTAATTGGAGGAAGTTGAATCATATTCTTGTTTAACAATTGAAACATGATCACATGGAGAGAATCAAACAACTATGAAAATTTCCTATCTCATGGCCTAAATTTATATCTAGAGTTATGTTTACAGTAGTTACTTCTGTCTCAATATTATGAGCAGTTTGACATGAATGTTTATCAATGTGAATATTTTGTTTTCTTTTAAATGATTATTAGTTGTTTTAGAGGCATGACTTATATGATTGACCAATAGGAGCCTATGAAGGGTACCTTCATACCAACTAATCGATATTCGATAATCATGAAGGGTTATACAAAATGTGTTAAGGATGGATATTTCATTAGCAATTTCTTATCTTGAATATTAGGTTGTAAGTTACCTATAAACACCCTTTGAATGTCAACATCTTGAAGACTATAGGAGAATTTCAAATAAAGGGATTAGTATCATTTCATAAAGTTTTTTATTTTCTCTTTAGGTCCTTGATTACAATGAACTAAATTTGTTAATGTAACTTGAGGACTGATGTTCACTTGAAAGTGTTGGAGGAAATCATTAATGAGTTGTGTAAAGGAGGTAATTGATTGTTTGACAATGAACAAAACCAATCCAAGGCCATATCTTTCAATGATCTAGAAAAGAGTTTCACTATGAGTGAATCTTCAAAAATAAAGTCTCTACACAAGGTAGTAAAAACTAACAAATGGTTATTAGGATATTTTTTACCATTGTACTTTCCAAAGCGAGGTATTTCAATGTTTTGTAGTATAGGTGTATTTAAAATAGTGAACATTAATGAACTATGTGTAAGGTATTTTGGATGTTTACTATTGGTTTGATTTTGGTTTAAGTTTGAAATTTGTTGTTGTAATAATCTCATGCTTTAAATAAAAAAGTTGATTTATCACAAAATCATTGGGCCACATGTTGTGAGAGTTTTTCAAGTATGGTGAACTAGTATGGAGGAATGGTGGGATATTATATTTCATGTTTAGGAGGGGTGATGAATATGAAGGTGTTATAGGTGAAGGGACAAAACTATTATAATTTCCACTAGAAATTCCTAAGCTTGAGTTTAAACCATTGTTATATTCCATCATTGATGCTATGATTGGAGGTGTAAAGTTGGGAATAGAAGGCATTATTGTGGGAGAGGAAACTTATTTTCCAAAAGGATTTTGAGCATTAGTCAAAAATTTCGTGAAACTAGCTACCGAAGGAATATTAGAATCTACTATATTAGCTAGGCTACGTAACACTTCTATCCCTTCCTAATCATTTACCAACTTCCCAATGCTATCCAAAAGAGGGATTGCTTCTCCATCCAAAGGTTCAATGCTTAAGAATTGTTGAATTCATTGTAGGTCTTTATCCAATTATTCTAGATTATCATTGGGGACCTTAGAAATAACATATGCCAAGTCCACATAAATGTTAGGTTACAAAAAAGACATGGGTAATGTAGGACTAGGGAGGGAATATAAGATGGATTGGGTAGACATTATACGTTGAGTGAAAGAGTTATAAGAATCAAGCTCAACATTGGCTATGATTGCAACATAGGAAGCCATAAGTCTACAACTACATCTCACGTGGGTATTAGTGAAGTGACACAAGGTCATGAAGCTCATAAATTTTCTACAAGATTCAAAACAATTTAATGCTAATGCCTGATTAAATATAAAACCAAATCAATCTAATTAAAATCAAACAATATAAATGAAAATAGTATAAAAATACCCTAGTTTTTTTTAAAATCCAACAAAAACCCTAGTTTTTAACAAAAATTATTAAAATTCTCTAATTTTTAATCCAAATACATAAAAAACACTATTTTTAAGTGAAAATCCATTGCAAACATTCAATTTTCATCAAAATCCATGCTAAACTCAACTTTTTCATAAAAAATTTACCAAAAAACCCTATTTTGAAAAAAATTAACTAAAATTAAACAAATCTAATTGAAAATTTGATTAGAGCAAATAAAAAATAAAGAATTTTACCTGTTAGAGATGGATTTCAAATTGGATATCTGATTTGCGCTTTCCACTGTGCGCCCGCCGCGGTTGAGCCGAATGCAAATGTGAAAATGAGTTTTGGTCGCCCGAAATTTTATATATATATATATGTCAACAAAATCGGATATCCGATTTGGATTGGATATCCGATTCTTAAATCTAAGTTTTTGTTCTACCTCGGTAGTCACCCGAGCCCCAAAAAGTCAACTCAGCATTTTTGCGTTTTTGAGTCGTAGAAACACGTATTTTTTTCTCCATTGCCACTTTTTGGCATACCATGATCCTGCACATGCCCTTAATATATATTTCCTTCAAACTTCTTTCCTACAACAATCACTGTTCCAGATCCTTTCCCGATTTCACATATTTCATCCTCAAAAACAAGATTATATCCTTTACTACACATCTATCCAACACTTAAAATATTACGCCTTAATCCCTTAACATAGTAGACATCATCAGTATTATGTTTTCCATCAAAACTAAGTGAACCTATCCCACAAATATTAGCATCAGTATCATCTCCAAACATAACTAATCCTCCATCATATTTTTCAAGTTTAACAAACTTACTCTTATCACTGGTCATGTGATGTGAACAACAACTGTCAACAACCCAATAGTTCTTTTCTTGTTTAGCATGTAGGGAAGAGATTATAGTACCTTCATCTTTCTCTTTATTCAGAGGGCATTCCTTCACTTGTTTTTCAAAATTAGCAGAAGTAGGTTCATCTTTTATAGCCAAGAACAAGCATTCATTGTCATCAAGATCTCCATAATCAGACTCTTCATCAGAAATACTAGCATTCTCATTCACATAATATGCTCTGTTGATCTTCTTACCTTTGTTTTCTTTGTTAAATCTCTATTTATTCTTCTTAGCTCTTTCTAAACATCTCTAAGCATAATGACCTATTACTCCACAACTAAAGCATTTAAAGGGTAACTTACCTTCATACTTATCGAAGCCTTTCTTCATCCTTCTCACAAAGTTAGCTTTGATTTCATCAAGATTTTCTTCATCCGGATCTTCAACTCTTGCAGCCTCAAAAGCATTTTCTGAGTTGGATCCATTTCTCAAATTCGGCTTTCTCAACTCATAAGATGTCAGAGTTCCCAATAGCTGATCTTTAGTGTAGGTCTTGTAGTTTATGTGTTCTTCAATAGTAGATACCTTTTCACTATATGCATGAGGGAGAGTTCTAAGAATATTCTTTACAATTCTGGATTCATCTATTGTAGCACCAAGTCCTCACATTCCACCTACTACCTCATCCAATTTTTGTACATAGGATTTAATGTTCTCATCTTTAGACATATGGAAGAGCTCAAACTATGTTTCCAAATTCTACAACTTTGCTTCTTTGACCCTTTCATCTCCTTCATGTGCCTTTTCTAAAGCATCCCAAACTTCTTTAGTAGTCTTCATATTTTGAACTTTAATCAACTTGGAATGTGCAAGACTATTCTTCAAAATGAACTTCACCTTATTGTTCACTTCATGTGCCTTGATTTCATTAGTTGTACTTGGACTATTAGTAGGAGGAGTGTAAGTAGTCTTGTAAGCTTTCTCAACATCATATCCACAATACTCTAGATATTCTTCCACTAGTATTTTCCAGATAGCATAATTAGTTCCATCGAACTTCGGACACTCAAAAGTGATTTTTCCTGCCATCTCGAACCTTCCTTAAGCGGTTAAGCTCTTCTCTAAGAAACCAAGCTCTGATACCAATTGTTGAACAAGACAACCAAGAGGGAGGGGTGAATTAGTTGTGACATATTTTAACCTTTAAAATATTCACTGGAATTTAGATCAATCACAAATCCTTTGCTCTATTAAAATGATTAAACATTAATTGCAAATGCAGAAACCAAAAAGCATCACTCATACATAGTAACACTAGATTTACGTGGAAAACCCAATAAGGGAAAAACCACAATGAGGATTAGCTCACAATATAAAGAATATCAAAACTGATTACAAAGGCTCACTGCCAAAATAGGACTAACTATCTAGATCAAGACTCACTGTCCAACAAGGGTTAACCACCCAAAGGGCTCATTGCCACACAGATACAAAGAATATAAAAGAGATATGTTACAAATAGAAGAAAATCTCAATGCAACAGAGATTTCCACCACCATTGGCACAAACACTTGTAGAAATGCATGAATGATAGAGTACAACTTCAACTCATTGCATTCAAAAACTCAACAATTAGATTTCACACTAATCTACCAAACTTGCATCACATGCACACTGTTTCACATCTATTTATCATCTATCTTTCTCTATTTCTTTGTACTTGTCTCTTTGTACATCTTTCACCAATATCTCATCCTGTATTTATACCATCTTTAACTTTGAAACATATCCAAAGTCAGCCATCCATCATTTAAATTCAAATTAGGTCAGTGCCAAAACATTTTAAGGTGGAAATAGAATGAGGGCGAACCAAACACACACTTGATGAGGACCCAAATAAGTCCCAACATGCTTCATGAACTTCAAAAGTAGCATTTAACACAAGCCCGACCAAACCAGTGTAAAACACATAGAACAATTAAGCACACACAACCCTTAACACGATCCAATCCTTCTAGATAACAAAATTATCTTCAACATGATCAAAACAACTTAACTCTAGAACCAAAAGTCATAAGAATCAACCAAAAAGAAATCCGAAGCAACTACATTTCTCCCAGACCTCAACCAGATACACTAAAAACCAGAGTTCACAACTGGTGAACATAACTCACACTATACAATGAACTAGAAGCCCAAAATTTGGATATAGCAGCTTTCAACAACCATGATCAACATACTTGAACCACACAACCATAGAAGCAAATATCAGAGCAAAACCCAAAGCAACCATTGAACACCTGCAACCTTTCTTCATTACAATTTTCTCAATATCCTCGACATATATAGCCAATAACCTGCATCCATGACACTAATGACAATAACAACAAGTTGATAACCAATTGACCAGTTGACATCAATGACAACACCTTCATTCTTGCAACAGTGATTGCTGGTGTTATTCTTATGTTTAATACATAAATATTTCTTTGTTATTTTTATAGGAATTACAAACTCATTATTTTTTATCCATGTATCAATGGTGTATGTAGGATTATAATTATTTTATATTTTAATTACACATATGATCATTCTTTTTCCTTTATTTTCCTTTTTCCTATTTTTATTTCCTTGTACTTTTCAATTAAAATGATCAAAAATACAAAAAACCCCATCATACAAAGGAGTTTCCCTTTCAAATGTAAAGGAAAATCACTATTTACTTGGAGATTTCTCCTACTCTTGCAAGGGCATGGTGTTGTCTATTATGAAAGTAAAGGGAAATAATTGCATAAAACTATAGGAACTAGTTCACTTGTTGATACACACGGCCTTTAGTTTTTCACAAAGAAACTCATTGAAATGAAGGTGAAAATTCTCAAGGATCCAAGACATAGAATTTATACGAATACCTTTAATATCCTCATCTAAGTTGGCAAATATTTATGGAAAAGGATATAGCATTTTACAAAATCTTGTCTATAAAAAGTTTTTGAATCCATAAGGCATCAACAAAATGATCATAATTCCTAAAATAAATAATTCTAAAGGTATAGGCCATTCATGCACCATTAGTGGTGAAAAAATTATCATTAGTTTATCTTGAATTTCTCCTTGATGATTGTATGGACACAATCCATCCTTAGATACTTCTACACATGATTAAGTGCTAGCTAATTACTTATCTATATATAACCTTCCCACACATTTTTGGAATTTCTTCATACTTTTGGGAATATTATTCTCTACTTGGAAATGATCATGGTACCTTACCTAACTGCTATTCATTGAATATTTTAACATAATAATTTTTTTTTGTACTTTCAACATAGAGATGGATGTAGAAGACAAAGACACGATCCTAAAAATGAGATTGTCTAAATCAACATGAAAAATTGAACACGACCTTACCACTTAAGGAATTTGGTGATATATTTTCTTGGTCATATCAAGACATATAAAAAATTGATAGCAAAATTGGAGTAGATAATATGTGCCTAGGTCCCTATTCTTAACCATTTAAGCAAAAGATTTGGAAGATTCATCCTTAGGTATCCTTAATGGTCAAAGAGGAATTAGCAAACATGATAAGGGAATTATTCATAATTCCAATTGAGTATTCACCTTGGGTCTCATGGTTCTTGTTGCTAGGACTGATGATTATATTCAAACTTTCATCAATTTTATAGATCCAAGCATTAATTATACTAAGGATGATTTTTCACTACCCAAAATTAATATGATTTCATTTAATCAATAGACATGAAATGATATCCTTTATGGATGGTTTTTGTAGAAGTTTGATAAATCCATAATATCAACATAAAATTAATTTTATCATATCACGGGGTTTGGTTTAGCATCAACTTTGATCAATAAAGCGATTTGCGGATGCATCTTTCTTAGTTTTTGTTTGACCAATTTAGCATTTGGATGTAAGGGAAAATGATGTAATATCAAGTTAGGATCTAATCCAAGCATGTTGACATATGACTAGGTGAAGTTGATTTGTCTCTCTTCAAAGAAAACCCATAATTCTGGCTATTTTGATTCTGTCAATGATGCGACAAAGTGGATTATTCTAGGATTGTCATCTGTGCCGATGTTGATTTCCATGGATTTCTTGATTAGCATTTGTGACTTATCTTGGGTAATGGGGAGAACATCCAACCCTCCATCCTTGGGTTCATCAGAGAGGTTTTCACCCTCGGATACGTCCTTTATTTTTACTTTTTCATGGTCTAAAGGTGCCTTTCGGTTTTCACCTAGAGACTCATCTTTTTATTTTTTATTTTTTATTTATTATTTTACAAATAGAGGGGTGGAAAAACTCCCCAAAGTATTCCATGCAATCTAAATCAATGGTAAATCCAGCCTTGTGATCACCACTAGGGATTCCTTCGCGTAGTCCCATGAACTCAATGATTGCTTCATTGTTCTCAAATATATCTAAGATGAGAGGTCCTTGTGTATCCCAATAAATGAGTTGGGGATAAACTAAGGGAATGCTATCATTGGAAGTGTCAAAATTCAAGGCACATAAGGTAAAGATAGAGTTGTTGTTAGGGCCACGAATCATGGTATATGATAGATCAAGCTCGATAAGCATTTTAGCTAGATTGTACTCTCTAGAGGTAAGAGAGTCCCATTCATACTCATTGGAATAAATACCTATGTATTCGTTGTCAAGTGTGTTGGGTGTTTGAGAGGTGTTAGGTAAGGCAGATGTTTCCATAACCTTAGAATAATTTACTTCTTCTT
Organism: Sequoia sempervirens; assembly: GCA_007258455.2. NCBI lineage: Eukaryota > Viridiplantae > Streptophyta > Pinopsida > Cupressales > Cupressaceae > Sequoia > Sequoia sempervirens. The sequence continues at coordinate 842,978,852 of VDFB02281492.1, read as the reverse complement.
GTAAAGGTGCTACGATACTAGAAGTGCCAATCTTAATTGGTTTAAACCCAAGCCCTGGGCCTTTTGGTCGTTTGGATTTCGATCATCCCATTTTTATTTAATCCAAGTCAGCTATGTCCATCATATCCTTTTTCCTGCATTATTTTAAAGCCTTTTCCATACTGTTCTGTGGGAATTTCTGTTGGTAAAGGTGCTTCTTCATTGTCATCCCTATAAAGCCAAGACATAATGTCCTCTTCATTGATTGCTTATTTACTAAGTTCCCCCCATTTCGTAAAAGTGGTTGAACGAGGAAAGTGAATAGTGACCTTGGGTCTACCTTTTATCTACTGTCGGTTTTCCATATGACTTAGGAGTAGTGAGCTTGCTTATGCAGTAGGACGCCTTCATGTGATATTCTCCACAACCTTTGTCTTGGACCTCAACCTTAGGATTGTAAGGTGGAGATTTGGAGGTGGATGCTTTAGATAGAGCAGAGGGGTCAATATAGTGTGATGGAGTGGTTGATGAGGCCTATTGATTCATGAGAACTTGTTATTATGGTATTCCACGTAAATTGGTGTAGTATTGGAATGGATCGAGATCACCAACTATTGTGATTTTAATACTGTTGTATGAGAATTTAAGGCATTAGTGATATGTGGATGGGACATCCTTCATGGAATGAATCCATGGCTGACCTAGAAGAAGGTTGTATGGAAGATCAAGGTCCAAGACTTGGAGAGTGGTGTCCATGACTGTAGGTCCAAATTGAATAGGAAGTGTAATAATTCCTTTAGAGGACCGTTCTTCATTGTCATATGCTTTGATAACAATGCTTTTTGTGGTGTCTACACATGCTTCTAAGAAACCCGACATCTTAACCAATTTTAAGGTAAAAATGTTCAATCCTACTCCACTGTCTACTAGGACTTGTTTGACTTTGGTTTTATAGACAAGGACTTCAAGGTGTAAAGGGTCATTATGGTCTGTGATGCAAGAGCATCCAATGGTGTAGGGAAATCTTGCATCACCTAATTTTTTTTTCTTTATTTTCTTTAGTTGTTTTGAGTCCCATGATGGCACTTAAGGGGTATAAGATTGTCAGGCATCAAAAATAGCAAAAAATGGGCACTTACTATTTTTAGTAAGTTGGCCAAAACGGGCTCGTATGGATGTGAAAATTTACCCCAAGGAGCAGAGCTGAAATTTTTTTTAGGTCACGAAAGAATCACCTCAATACCCTGCACAATTTGGGAGAAATTAAAGTTTCCATTCAAAAACTAGACGAATTGACCTATGGTGGATTCATGTGTTGTAGAGCTTGTTGAGAGCTTTCCGACGATATGCAATAATAGCGAATCAGACACCTGGATCAAAAGTTATGGCCCTAATAAGTTGGTCCTCCAAAAAGTGAATTTTATAAAAAAATCTTCCTAGGCTAGAAATCAAATGGTAGGACTTTTGGTGCCAAAAAAAAGGGGAAATTTGAACTTTATAGAACATTCTAGGGCGGTTATTGGGGAAAATAAAATGGGTTAAGTGGGGTTTGTAGAAGGTGGCCCTGATGGTGCAAATTCTGGCTCTAATTAGTAGACTTTTCTTTTTTGAGTTGATTTTGTTGTAATGAATCAAGCCCATGAGGCTGCAACATGTAAGCTTTGAATTTGTAATTTCATTTTCTAAAAATAATTGAAAGTAAGTCATTTTTCTATCTTGCATATTTTGTGTTGGTATCTGTTATTATGTTTTCTATGGGGTTTGGGCGGTGTGGCCCTCTTCAAGTGGTATTAGAGTAGGAGTTCCTAAGCCTATAACAGAGCGCCGAACGTGAGGCAGTTGCAAGAGGACCTATGAGTGTGGGTTGAGTTCAAGATGCCTCCAAGAATTTCCCAATATGGAAAAGGTAGAGGCCGAGGTTGTGGAGGAAGATATCCACCAAGAGATGAAATCAAAGCCCTTAGAAGGCAATTAGAAACCTTGCAACAAGAGGTTCAAAGAAGAGATGTGCAATGAGACAAAGATGACAGTGAGGATGAAACAGAAGAAAAATGGAAGAGGAAGAGTAGGATCCAATGGATCTTGGAGAAACAAGATTGCTGTGAGTGATCTCAAGCATTGAGAAGAGACCTAAAATGAAGGTTTCAACTTTTAGTGGAAATCCGAATCTTGAAGAATTGATTGATTCGATCAATGACATGGAGGAATTTTTCAAGTTTGAGGAGATTGAAGATCCTCACAGAGTGAGGGTTGAAAAGATAAAATTGAAAGGTCATGCCAGTATATGGTGGAAAGAGGTCCAATTAGAAAGAGGAAGAGAAGGGAAAGATAAAATTTCCAGATGGGACAAAATGGTGTCAAAATTGAAGAAACAATTTATTCTAGTCAATTATGAATTGGAGCTGCTCAAGAAGATGCAGAGTTTGAGGCAAGGGCCAAGGGTGGTGAAAGAATACACAGAGGAATTCCACAAGGTCCTAATTCAGATAGGGCATTCTGAGGTGAATAAGGAGAAAGTTGCTCATTATATTAATGGGTTGAAGCCAAGCATACAGGAAGAATTGGCACTCGTAAGAATGACCACTATTGAGGATGCTTATTTGTTTTCTCTAAAGGTTGAAGAACGACTGAACAAGAGGTTTGAGAATAAACAACGAGGTGGAGGCCATGGAGGAAAGACTAATGGATGATCATATGGAGGTCAAAATGAAAATCAAAAGAAGGGTGAAGGCTTTAGTAGCAGCCAAAACCAGAAAGGAGATAACACCTACCATCCTCATGATCAGAATAATGGAGACCAAAGAAGAAGAGGAATATCTAGACGAAGAACAGGAAGAGGGGGCTTCCATGGAACCTGTTTCCAGTGTGGAGAAGGACATAGAGCCTATGAGTGTCCTCAACATCAAGGAAGGAAAAATAGAAGTCCTAAGGGTAATGCACACGTTGCACATGTAGATGAAGATGGTGAGTCTTCACATTTTGAGGATGTAGAAAGAGGAGAGGTTCTTGTTACTAGAAGAGCCTTGATGAATGAAGAGAAGGAACTAACTCAAAGGAAGAATTTGTTTCACACCAAATGTAAGTGTGAAGGTAAATTTTGAAATGTTATTATTGATGGAGGTAGTACTGATAACCTTGTTTCAAAAGAAATGGTTAGTAAGTTGTGGTTGGAGAGAAGAAGGCATCTGAACCCATACCGGATTGCTTGGTTGTAGAAGGACCATAAAGCCTTGGTAAATGAACAATGTCTTGTAAATTTCAAGATTGGAAATTACCATGATGAGGTATTGTGTGATATTATGCCTATGGATGTTTGTCATATGTTGTTAGGCAGACCATGGTAGTTTGATCGATGAGTAGTACATGATGGACATGCCAACACTTATTCTTTGACAAAGGATGGGGTTCGTCAAAAGCTGAAGCCCTTGAGAGAGGCAGAAGAAAAGGTGTTCAATAATGCAAGAATTTGTTTGGTTGATGGAAGAAAGTTCCTAGAAGGTATGAAGCATGAGCATATGTGTTTTGCATTAATCCCTAGAGTTGATAAAGAAGATACTACTGAGGTACATGTAGAGGTTTCAGATTTGTTGAATGAGTTTCAAGCTATTGTTTTTGATAATGTACCTAAAGGTTTGCCTCTAGTAAGAAATATTAGTCATCATATGGAATTGATTCTTGGAGCTAGTTTTCCAAATAAGGCAACTCATCGTATTACTCTAGCAAAGAGTGAAGAGTTGAATAGACAAGTGTAAGAGTTGTTGCAAAAAGGGTTGATTAGGGAGAGTTTGAGTCCATGTGTAGTACCTATAGTACTAGCACCAAAGAAGGATGGGGAATGGTAGATGTGTACAGACTCTAGAGCCATCAACAAGATCACCATCAAGTATAGATTTCCCTTGCCAAGAATGGATGACATTATGGATTGTTTGAGTGGAGCTGAGTACTTCATGAAGATAGATATGAAGAGTGGATATCACTAGATCTGGATTAGAGAAGGAGATGAATGGAGGAAAACCTTCAAAACTAAGGAGGGCTTGTACAAGTGGTTAGTCATGCCTTTTGGGCTAACCAATGCATAGAGCACATTTATGCGGCTTATGAATGAGGTATTGAAATAATTTTTAGGAAAATTTGTTATTGTTTATTTGGATGATATTTTGATTTTTAGTAAGACATTGGAGGAGCACTTGATGCATATCCAAAAAGTTTTTGAGAAACTAAGGGAGGAGAAGCTGTTGATTAATTTAAAGAAATGTAGTTTTGTGAATAGAGAGTTGTATCTAGGATTTTTTGTCTCAGTAGAGGGCCTTAAAATGGATCCAGAGAAGGTGAGAGCTATCATTGAATGGCCTACCCTAAGGAATGTTATAGAGGTAAGATCATTTCTTGGTCTAGCAAGTTCTTACATAAAGTTTATTAAGAATTTTAGTAGTATTTGTGCACCTCTAACTGAAACGATGAGAGGGGATAGAAAACAGTTTAAGTGGACCATAGGAGCAGCCAAAAGTTTTGATATGTTGAAGAAGAAAGTTACAGAACAACCTATTTTGGCACTTCCATATTTCAATAAGGTCTTTCAAGTAGATTGTGATGCTAGTGACATTGCCATAGGAGCTGTTTTGAGTCAAGAAGGTAAGATTATTTCCTATTTTAGTGAGACGTTAAATGATGCTAAGAAGAAATATTCTGTCTATGATCAAGAGTTTTATACTATAGTTCAGGCTCTAAAGAAATGGAGACACTATTTGTTGCCAAAAGAATTTGTTTTATATACTAATCACCAGGCTCTGTAGTATCTCAATAGTCAAGGAAAGTTGAATCAAAGGCACTTAAAATGGGTTGAGTTTTTGTAGAGTTATACTTTTTTTTTGAAGCACAAGAGTGGAAGGTCAAATAGAGTTGAAGATGCCTTAAGTAGAAGGAAAAATTTGTTGATAGAAATGAATATAGAGGTTGTTGGGTTCAATGGACTCAGGAGTTTGTATCCAGAAGATCTAGACTTTGCAGAAGCTTGGAAGGATTGTTTGGAACCTGTTACATTGGATAGGATGAGATGGTTGGATTTCTTAATCCAAGATGGGATGTTGTTTAGAGGAATCCAATTGTGCATTCCAAGGAGTTCAATGAGAGAGAATCTAATCAAGGAGAAGCACAATGGAGGATTGGTTGGACATTTTGGTCAAGATAAGACCATTGCTCTTGGTAGGGAGAATTATTATTGTCCATAGTTACAACAAGATGTGAAGAAGTTTGTACAAGGTTGTAGAGTATGTCAGATGGAGAAAGGAACAAGTCAGAATACTAGATTGTATCATCCATTACCTGTACCTGAGAGGCCATGGGAGGATATTAGCATGGATTTTATTCTTGGCTTGCCAAGGACACAAAGAGGGCATGATTCCATATTTGTGGTGGTGGATAGATTTTCAAAGATGGCACATTTCATTCCGTGTCATAAGACCAGTGATGCTGTTCATGTTGCAAAGTTTCTTTTTCAGAGAGGTGGCGAGACTACATGGTCTACCAAAGAGTATAGTTTCAGACAAAGATACCAAATTTGTTGGTTATTTTTGGAGGACATTATGGAAGAAGCTGAAGATAGATTTGAAGTTCAGTTTTGCACACCTTCCACAAACTGATGGACAAACAGAGGTGGTGAATAGGAGTTTGGGTAACCCGCTAAGATGCTTAGTAGGAGATAAGCCTAAGGGATGGGATTTGATTATACCACAGGAATAATTTTCTTATAATAATTCTATCAACAGGAGCATTGGTAAATCACTATTCCAGATTGTGTATGGGAGTAGTCCAAGAATTGATTTCAAACTGAGAAAGATGGATAAGGGGGAGAAGAGTAGTGCTGAGGCTGAAGATTTTGCTGAGCACCTAAAGAATTTGCACGAAGAAGTGAAGAAACACATCAACAAGATGAACTCACAATATAAGGCTTAAGCATATCATAAAAGGAGGTATAAGAAGTTCCAGGTAGGAGATGAAGTCATGGTTCATTTGTGAAAGGAAAGGTTTCCAGTTGGTACATACAAGTTAAAGATGAAGAAGTTTGGACCATGCAAAATCTTGAAGAAGCATGATACAGGAAATGCTTATGAGGTAGAGTTGCCTAGTGGAATAAACATTTCTTCTATGTTCAACATTGTTGATTAGATAGAGTATCATGAAGGTGATATAGAGGAGAGTTCGATAAATGAATAGTTGAAAATTCCAGCACCTACTTCAGAGAAGGAAGAGATAGAAGAAATCCTAGATAGCCATGTGGGTAGAAGCACAAGAAATAAGAAATATGCAGAGTACTTGGTGAAATGGAGAGGAAGGCTTGCTGAAGATTCACCATGGTTATCTAAGGCTGAGGTTAACTATCTTGGTTTCCCTCTAACTCCTGAGAAGTGATAGGGTCACTTTTCAAATTACCCTAGGTGTCTGATGCAAGAGCATCTAGCGGTGTAGGGAAATCTCGCATCACCCAAAAAAAAATGTTTTCTTTATTTTATTTAGTTGTTTTGAGTCCCATGATGGTACTTAAGGGGTATAAGATTGTTAGGCTTCAAAAATAGCAAAAAATAGGCACTTACTATTTTTAGTAAGTTAGCCAAAATAGGCTTGTATGGACATGAAAATTTACCCTAAGGAGCAAAGCTGAAAAAAAATTCCTGTCACAAAAGAATCACCTCAATGCCCTGCACGGTTTGGGAGAAATTAAAGTTTTTGTCTTGGGAAATTTCTCCAATGCAGCTCAAATTCAGATATAATACTTTAGAGGCTTCGAAATAGCTCAAAAAGTGGCCGAACCAACCTACAATAGGTTTGCATGTTGTAGAGCTCGTCGAGAGCTTTTGATGATATGCATTAATAGTGAATCAGACACCCAGATCAAAATTTATGGCCCTGCAAAGTTGGTCCTCCAAAAAGTGAATTTTATAAAAATTTCTTCCTAGGCTAGAAATCAAACGACAAGACTTTTGGCACCAAAACAAAAGGGGAAATTTGAACTTTCTAGAAAATTCTAGGGCGATTATTGGGGAAAATAAAAAGGGTTAAGTGGGGGTTTTAGAAGGTGGCCCTAATGGTGCAGATTGTGGCTTTGAATAGTAGATTTTTGAGTTGATTTTGTTGTAATGAATCTAGCCCATGAGGCTATAGCATGTAAGCTTTGAATCTGTAATTTCATTTTCTAAAAATAATTGAAAGTAGGTCATTTTTCTATCTTGCATCTTTTGTGTTGGTATCTGTTGTTGTGTTTTCTGTGGGGTTTGGGCAGTGTGGCCCTCATCAGTCTGTCATTTTAGTTGAATAGTCTTGTTTGAAAAAAGTGGCATGATGGGAATTGGTTAAATAGCCTACCATCTCCTGGAAATGATTAAAGTCAAGGTTGATGGGGATGGTTGTGTCTTGCAAGGCTTTGTCGAGGATGGACCAATGGCCAGGTGATATATGCAATAACTCTCGGATAGAGATATGCATGGGAGTCTTCCCTAATTGATCAAGCAAGTTGCATTGGGATTTTGGTGGTTGTTGTCACTGTGGAGGAGGACCTTGAATGGTTACCTTGGTTCAGCAAGTGTTAACAACACATTTGAGAGGTTTCTTAATGGTAATAGTGTTGACATATTCATTGACAACTCGAATTTGATTTATGGTAGTGGTGTGACCATAGTCATATTTGGCATTGGTGTAATTGGCTAAATTGTAATTGGTATTATTTCTCAAACTGGAGGTCTTTCCTTTTCCATGGTCATGTAAAGGATCAGTAAAAACTTTATGGTCGCTATTTGAAGATTACTGTTGCTGCCCGTTAAGTTCAATGGTGCCATTTTCCACAAGGTCTTGTATGATGTTCTTTAGTTGTTGGTACTGTGATAAGTTATATCTTTTGGCTCGATGGTAGTCACAAAAAGAATTATCATCCCACCAAGATGGTTTAAACTATTCAGGATCATATTGTTTTGGGTCTGGAAGTTTTATGACATTATATTGGAGGAGTTGTTTAAAAACTAACTCAATTGGCTCCCCTAAAGGGGTGTATTGATGTTTTGTTGAAACTTCCTTTGGGTTCTTGGTTGTTGTGTATTTTGGAAAATATTGGCGGTTTGATCAACAGTTCTTGTTGGATGTGTTAGGCCCTCTAAGTGTAATAGTAGGACTTGTATATACGGTCTTGGCATCAATAACTCCATAATTAGTTACATTCTTGTTCCGAGCCCAATATTTGCCTTTGTCATTTGAGGTGTTTTGTGTATTTTTGTTGGCAATCTTGATTTGTCCTTTGTCAATAAGGGCCTTTTCAAGAATGATGCATTTTTCCACTAGGTTGACAAAAAAAGTGAAACACTGCATCTGCCAATCATGTTTCAAGTTTGAGTTTAAGTTTTCAACATGAACATGACAACTTTTTATTTCTTGGGTATTTCAATGGGACATTGACTAGCCAAACCTCTCCATCATTGGAAGAAGGTTACAAAATTTTCACCCTCTTCTTGTGTGGTATGGCATAGGGTGGTAATGGTAATTTAATTTTCAATGCTGAATGTGAAGTGTTCCACAAAATTGTTTGCTAGTCCTCCCCATGTTCTTATGCTAGTCGGTAACTACGAGAAACACTCAAGTGCTATGCCCATAAGACTTCTTGGGAAAAGTCTCATTAGGTACATAGGATCTATGCAATGTCTGTACAAGTCATGCAAATTTTTCTTATGTGTTCAAGTGGATTACTCTTCCATTTGTACTTAGGTAAGTTTGGTATGACATAGCCATGTGGGAAGGGTGGCATGTATAGACTCTTGTAAAAAGGATAAAGACATAAGTCTTGGGTAGAGTAGGTCTTTTTGTTATACATTTGCATGTTTTCCATCTTTTGTTGAAGGGAAAGCACTTGAGTTTGTAGGACACCCACTTGAGTAAATGATGGGTCTTGTGTATTTTGAGAGCTCATGTTGATGTTTTGGAGTCCAATGTTACGGGACATGTTTTGATTGGGTGTATGTGTTATTGACGGATTTTGGTTTTGCATGTAGGATATGTAGGGTGGAATTTGGTTTGAAGTGTTTTGATTATAAGTGGAGATATGAGTGTTATGGGGAGGATTGGATTGTGTATGCCATGAGCTTGTAAAATTTTGACCATGTGGATTTTGGTTGCCATATTGTGGGAAAGGTCCTTGGTTACCATGTTGCATGAAGGGGCCTTGGTTGCCAAGTTGTGTGTTTTGTGGAATGGAGCCTTGGGTATTATTTTTCACATGTATATGTGGAGTAGGCTCCTATTGTGACACAATGTTGTGTTGAGTGGATCCTATGTTTGGTATGACGCTCATTTTGGGAGGTGTGTTGATGAAAACTTTAGGTTTCTTGATCGTATTGTTTGTGCCAAGTGGATTTGAGGATGATAACCCTATGGTAAATGACATACCAAAGGGTTGTGACATAGTCTGGCCATGCCTTGTGTACCAAATAGGGAGGTGTGGATTGTTGTGGCATCTTGTGTGCTTCCTCCTAATGGCATAGATGCATTAACTTGTGGGATAAAACCACTAGATATGGGTGTATTGGGTCCTTGAGTTTGGTTGATTGGTGTGGATGATGCTTGTAATATGCCAATGCCAAAGCAAGGAGGTAATGTGGAACCTTCTATTAATAGTTTAGCTAAGTAGCGTTGATGGTCATGTGCCAAAAACTCATCTACAAAAGAGGAAAATTCATGATTTTTTGCAATGGCCGAGCTATATCTTCTATGTCAATGTTTCCATTTGGGTCTCTAGTGACAAATTTCTCAAATAGAGATTTGTATATTCTAGGTGTTTCATGAGATGAGGTATCAATTGGGTTTCCAAACTCATTGTCTTGTGGGACGTCCATTTCTTTTCTTTTCCTTCGTAGCCTAGTTTCAACCATGTAAGACTTGCGAAAGGGAAAATGGATGTGAGGATGATGTGGTATAATGACTATGCAAAAGTATGCCTAAGGATGACCAAGGTATGACTAAGACCAATGTTATGCAATTATAGGGTATGCCTAAAATGATAATGTTTATGCAAGATGAATATCTTTTTGGATTTTTCAAATGACGTCTAAGGATGATGTCAAGACAAGGAACCAAAGTGAAATTATTCAAATGTCAAGAATGCCACAATGAGATCAAAGTCTTGAGCAATACTTAAGGCATTCCAAATGAAATATAAGTGTGCCAAGGATGATAGGTGAAAATGGAAATATGACCTAGGATGATGACTAAAAGTATCACTATTAAGTACCTTGTGGCAAGGCCAAAGTAAGGTTGCTTAATCAAACTAGGATAGCTAAGGTTACAAATTTGGTTTATCAAGACTTCTTTGATGGTAATGAATAAATGAAAAGGTTTGAAAAAGGTGGTCTCAAACTAGCCTTGTGAGTTGAGGGCCAACCTAAATGATAAAGGACTAAGGTGATGAAAAGAAGTTGAAGTCAAGAAAAATCTTATTTGGTCACTATGGACTAGTCTCAAGTCTGATAAGCTTCCAATGCTAAGGTCTATAGCAAGGTGAATGCAAGCTAAATGATGTCCTAAGTTTTTTCCTAAGGTCAATGCAAGGGTATGCAATGATGGATGACAATTCTAGAAATTTTGCAAGTTTGTGATCAAAGGAATAGGTAATGCTCAAGATTGATAAGAGAATGGATTTGTTTCAGTTTCCCCTAAATTTTTTGGTTATAGGAAATTGCATCATTTCAAGTCTTAGTTGTGGTGAATTACAGCCAGTTGTGGCTTTCTAGAAATGGCGAATGCAATTTTCTATGTCACGGTTGCAGTTAATGACAATCAGTTGTGATTCATATTGTTGTTTGCTTGGGTTTTGACTTGTTTTGACCAATTTTGAGGTGATTTTGTGAAGTTTGGATTTGGAAAACATAGAAAACAATCTAAAAACACTTGTCTTTGTCTAGTCTGAATGTGTAAAAATGTTTAAATGTGTAAGAAGATAATTATAGACAATGCACAACCTAGGTTTCTCAAGAGATACCACTCGCTAGATCCCCACTTGGATTTCTCCATCCAACCAAACAAGGTGGAAAACTAGAGACTTGGTGGCATTAGCTCCCGCTTACACGACACTCACTTCTCAAGCACACCAAGTCTTAATTGCCCAAAGAAAGATTTTTGCCTCTACACATGAATGGCAAAGATGTGGGGCAGCTTCAAAATGATCATTCTTGCGCTAGCAAGTGAAAGGGATTTTGGCCACTAAAACAAAGGTTCTTAGTGAATACTTAGGGACATGGAACCTCATGAGCATCCAACAAGCCACTTAAGGCTTTAATCACTCTACTAGGGGCTCTTATACGTTTTACAGTAGGTACCCTGTTTCGAGTGACACTATATATGGCTAAGGCCTACATACCATGAGGACTTAATGGTTTAGTCTTATCCTTTTATATATCGGCCTGATCAAAAAACCAATTGGAGTCATTCCCTCTTGCAAGGAAGGCCACTCTAAAGGTAAAAAAAGCAAGACAAGTATGCTTTTTTTTTTTATCTCCAAGGTTGCACGAAGTGTGAGGAGAGAGCATACACAACACCTTTATCTCACACTTGCATGATGTTCATTTTAAGTCCAAAACCAAATGTGTGGGTGATTATACAAAATTCTAAAAGATGTTTTTGATTCTCAAGATCACCAAGTGGTGAGAGAGAAGAGAATACACACCTTGAAGCAAAATGAAAACCACAAGACAATGAAAACATTTGTTCATTTTAACCCTCAAAGCAATATGTGAAAAAAAAATCTTGATGCAAGGTTAATTTTAGACCAATGAGTGAAATGCAAATTAAGGTAAATTTAAGCCCAATGACATATAAATGCAAGGTTAATTTTAATCCAATGAGTGAATGAAAAGAAGAAAAGATAGATTGATTATCAATGTTTAGGTTAAATATCTCCTTTCCACCTATGCCACACACTCGAAATCAAATGTCAGTAACAGAAAAGTATTATTCTAGGATATGCAAAAGAAATAAACTAAATTTTTTGAATGAAACCCTAAATTGTAAATGAATAGGAAATTGCATCGTAGGAAATATCAATTGCGGCTCAAGACCAGAGGCAATTTCGTCAAATGAATTGTGACCGCATCATTCCAGATGTCAACCGTGTCACAATAATGATGATTGTGGCTTTTGTCAATAACATATGCAGTTAATCCCTGGTGATTGTGTTGAATAACAGTCGATTGCATCATGGAAACTTGAACCTACAAAATGACAGAAAGTTACCAAATCCAAGCAATCTAATGACTAATATGACATGTAACTGGGTGATCCCACACTACTGGTTTATAATTTTTGGCCAAACTGGACACTAAACTGATTTTTTCTAACTAAATCTTCACTTTTGGGCACTTATAGCGGCTAAACCACGAGGAATTTGAAGATGATGCAAACTACTAATTTGTGACATTTTGTTTGTAGATTCTAAATATATTTTTTTCAAAATTTTTGGAATCAGCTTGCACTTCTTTCTCCATCTCCTTCGAAAACTAGTTTTTTTAGTAAAAACCATTTTTAAGGAGTGGTGCTCACCGTATAACACAACTTTTTTCCATGAAGGATAAAATTCTATTTTTTTTGAATTTAGATTTGTAACTATAATATCTAGTGCTTCCAATTTCTTTCATAGTGTTTTATTGAATATTTTTTCCTTAATCAAGTTTCAAAGTCAAACCAATTACAATTCAGACATAGGCAGACTGTATAACACATAAATTTTTTGGTATGTATCGAAATTCTTTTTTTTTTGGTTGGATCAAGGACTTCAATATTTGGTGCACTCATATTTTTCAATTTTTTTTTATAATCTTCTATTTTTCCACATGCATTAAAGAGCTTGATTTTTATGAAAAACCTACATTCACAAGAAATAAAAAATAAATATAATAATAAAATTAAATTTATTTAAAATTATACTTTGGGAAGCTTATAATAAGGACTACATAATTACAAAAATAAATTTTAAATGAATTCATTCGATCCCCAAAAGTAAATCAAAAGTGGTTTTATTAGCATTTGATAGGTGTAAAGAGACTTTGTTATAGGTATGGTTTAAAACTAGCGGGGTTCTATCCAAGGGGTTTTTGATCTAAGGTAGTTTGATCAAACCCTCTTCAATTGGAATGCTTTAAATGAAACTTTTTAAGGCTTAAATCATTATATTTTCTAAAAATATGCGATTTCAACAAAAAATAGAATCTCTCAGAAATTGTAAACCAACTTTGTGGGATCACCCAACTAGGGTTAGCCTAATGAAATGTGAAACTAGATGACTAGATCTAACTGAAAAACCAAGAAATTAGAAAGAGTCAAAGTAGGCCCTAATGCAAAGCAATTGCGTCGTTCGACTTTGTGGTTGCGACCCCGTGTAAAATATGATTGTGTTGTTCTAGCTTGTGATTGCGTCGATCCGTACCTACAACCTGCAAAATCAAAATTTTTGTACGAATTCTACAATTTTGTCCTTTCACATCAGGTTCACCAATGTAAATTAGGGTTAAATATTATCAAGGTTAGGAAATAAAGCATATAAATCAAACCCTAATAAATAATGAAGCACAAATAAGCCTAAAGACATAAAAACATAAAGCAATATTACCAAATCTTCATACCACCGTTGATTCACCTTCATTGCACTTCTCCATTTTTCTTGATATGAATAATTGCCCTCAAATATTTGAGTATGTAAATAGGCCTAATGACAATGACAAAGCAAAACATTGAAGATTCTCAATGACTATGGATGCACTTGACTTGATGTTGACTTGATAGCAAGATAGCATAAGCTTGTGTAGGAAAATGTCTAGGTAGCAAAAAGGTTAGATGACAAATGAGAATGACAAGGTCTTTTATAGGAAAGACAATTTTGAATGAAGGGCTAAGATTGAATGTCAATAATCAATGGCTAAGAATGAAAGATGTATTATGGACTAGGGTTAGGGAAAATGATAAGGATTGATAGCCAAGATTAAATTATAAATAATTTAATCAAGAGTGGAGATTAATTGAGACATGGATATATAAAGACTTGATGTGGAAGATAAGATTGACATGGAAAACAAGGTGATAGGAGATTAAATAATAATAAAATTATTTAATCTAGATGGCCAATGAATAATTAAATAATTAAAAATAATTATTTAATTATAGAAAAATGTGACAAAGAGGAACATTTGAATTAAATAATGTTTTAATTCAAAATTCAAGAGAGTGGACCAAATTAAATAAATAAAATTTATTTAATTTATGATAGAAAAAAGCTAATGAATAATTAAATAATCAAAATAATTATTTAATTATAGTGGAAAGTGGTATAAAAATTAAATAAATAAGAATTCATTTAATTTTAGAAAGAAAGGGACTTAATTAGTGACATGATTAAATAAATAAAATTTATTTAATTAATCAATGGAGGAAAATAAAGAAAGCAATGAATTAATTAAATAATTAAAATTATTTAATTAATAGAAGACTTATGACTTAACATTATTTAATTATCAAGAATGACAAGGTGGACAATAATGAAGAAATTAAGAGTCGCAAACCTTAGGACAATTTTTAGTGTCTACAATTACTTAAGATAATCTTCTAAATAATTATGAATCTCCCAATCTTACTAAGTTTTCTTCTATCTCAAATCTAGGGTTGGTAGTAGGCTCCAATAAATCATTTGATAAAGCTTTCCCACACTTTAGTTCCAAGTTTGAGTACCTTATCCCATCAGAGGCTTTAGGGGAAGATCTTAAGTTTTTTTTATTGAAGGCTTTACAAGTTTTTGCTAAAAAAAAAGTGGACAAATATTCAATTTAGAAGAGAAAAATCCTCCTCCAATAAGGTTAAAAATTCATTCCCAATGACCCTTTGCTCCCATGTTAAGAAAGGTGGGTTGGGGATCAACATTGGTTAGAGTATTATAAGTATGTGACTTTGGTTAAATTTATGTAAAGTCTATAATGGTTGAAATTGTCAAGTTTGTATTGAAACATATAGAGTAGTGTCATGTCATCTCTAGTTTTTGAATATATATTTTAATATATGAGTGTTCCCTACCCACACTTGATCTATTAATCTTTTATTTTTTATGTTTTAATTACATATTTTAATTTTTATTATTTATACATTTTTAAAAAAAATATTTTATTTATTTTTAAATTTAACTTAATTTTCAAAATTATATATAAATTTCAAAAAATATTAATAACACCTTTTAAAAAATAAAATAAAAATTAATCCAAAAATCAATTGTTTTAAATTGTAAAATATTAAATGAGCAAAAAATGAGAAAAAAAGTGAAATACTTGAAAATGGAGGACTCAACATGCTAAAAAAAAGTGGCTTATTGGCTTCACAATCACAAGTGCCAAAAAAAAAAAAAAAGGTTGACCCCACTATTTATGTTGAATCTTCCAATATTTATATTAAATATGCTATCTAAAAATATCTTCCACTACTTTTAATAAATAAATTTAAAATATTTATACTAATATAATAAACTATATTTAATATAAATTTTAAATTATTAAAAAATTCACTATTTTTTAAATAAATATTTTTAATATATTTATAAAATATAATATACTATATTTGATGTAATATTTTAATTATTTAAAAAATTTCATTATCTTTTAAATAAATATATTTAAGATGTTTATAATAATATAATATATTATACTTAAAATATTCATACATAAAAAATGAAGGAGCGATCTGATAAGGGAGTGTAGGCGAATGGAGAAGGTAAAGTGAAAGTAAATCTAGGAGTGTTTTTGCATGGGTGCCATTGTAAAGTAATTGATGTCATAAGCACGATGGCAGACGTTGTAGAGCATTTTGAGAGTTTGGCAGTTATTGCCCGTTTCTTGGGAAAGAGGCAATCAAGGAAAGATATTGCAGAATGGGTAATGGAAAACTGGCCTGCAAAACCGGTCATCAACTTCATGCCTAAGAATTTCTTTGTGGCTGTTTTCAAGGAGGAATCAATAAGAAATGAAGTGCTCAAAAAGGATATTTGGAGGAATGGTAATTCCTTCTTGTTCGTGCAAAAATGGAGAAGAAACTTTAACCCTTTAGATTTTAAACCCCCAGAACTTGACCTAGTTTGGATAAGGCTTTATAATTTTCCATTTGAGTATTGGTCAGGAAATTGTTTAAAACAAATTAGGAACTCGCTGGGGCGTGTTTTGGAGGTTGACATGAGAAATGGCGAATCTCTGATCTACACAATACTGAAGATACTATCAATAAAGGAAATTCCCAAAGAAATAAACCTGAAAAATGAAGGGGAGTCCTGGAAGCAACAGTTAGAAATTGAAAAGCCAGTTTTTTTTGTTTGAAGTGTAGAAGGTGGAATCATTCTGAGGCAAACTGCAAGGGGTTTCCGAGGCAAGAAAGAAGAATTTGGCACAAAAAAGCGCAACAAAATCCAAAAAGGGAAGAAGCTGAGGCGAAAAATGATAGAGCAGAAAGTTGTTTCCTAGAAGGCAGTAGGAATCTAGCTTTTCTTGAACCGTTACAGACGGTTTTTCTCGGTTCTGATGAGAAGATGGAAGAGGGAGAAATAAGCCCAAAATTATCACCACTAATGTTGGAATACCTAACGCATAATGAATTTTTGGAGGATGCTCTTTCAGACGGTGGCTTTACAGTCAATAGTAGATAGGAGGATACATTGGATATCTTGGAAGATCGCCATATTTGTCAAATGGAAAAAGAATCGTCCTCTAAGGTTGGGAGGAAATCATTGAAACAAAAATGTGAAGAAGAGGCCCAAAAAAGTAACCAACCATCCATTAGGACCTACATGACGAGATCCAAGGGAGGACGTACCTCCCTTGGATGGAAATGAGGATCCTCACCTAGAACGTTAGGGGTTTAAATGCCCCTAACAAGAGGCAACTGGTCAAATGCCAGTTGGAAGTTCAAAATGTAGTAGTTCTTTTGCAAGAAACAAAACTGGGTGTAAATGAAGTAGATTCCTTCTTGAAAGCCTGTAAAATTTGGAAAGGGGCCTTTGTGGAGGTGGAGGACCCAACAGGCGATCTTGGAATTATGTGGAATCCAAATTGCGTAGAAATAGAGATTTCTGCAAAAAGTCATTGCTGGATGAAAGCTAAGGTAACAATCTTAACTGATAGGAAAGTGTTCAATTTATTAAATGTTTATGGGCCCATTAAAATTGAAGATAAAAAATTCCTTTGGGAGGCTCTACTAAAAGAACTTGATCAAGTTAATATGATTGTTGGGGGGGACTTTAATGCAATTTCTTGCTTAAGTGAAAAGAGTGGAGGCAGTAGGAAAGTCTCTCAGGCCTAGAAGGACTTTGCTTATTTAGTAGTTTCATCCAATTTAATTGATATAAAGACAACAAATGGTGTCTTTACATGGAATAATAGGAGATCAGGCTTTACTAACATTGCAGAGAGACTAGATAGATTTCTAGTTTCTGAAGACTAGCTACAAGTTGGTAATCCTCCGAAGGTGTCGTTAAGGCCAATCTTCATAACAGATCATTTCTCGGTGGAATTGCAACTGGAATAAGAGAAAATCCCAAGAAAAAGAAATTTCAAATTTCAAAAAATGTGGTTGAGAAAGGAGGGGTTGATAGATCAAATGAAATCTTGGTGGAACGAGCATTTTCATTGGAGTGGGACGAAAATGTTTATTTTTTATAAAAAATTAATCAGGATGAAGGAAAAACTGAAGCAATGGAATAGAGATGTCTTTAAAAAAAAATTTGCAGAAAAAAAAGGCTGGAATGCGAACTGGAATCTCTAGGCGATAAAGTAATAAGAGATGGAATGACAATTAGAGAGTTTGAGGAAGAGAAGAAACTACATGAAGACTATAGTGAAGTACTAGCCTGAGAGGAATGTTATTGGCAGGCGAAATCACGTGAGTCATGGTTAAAAGAAGGTGATCTAAATACCAAATTATTCCATTTTTCATCCAAGATCAAGTAAAGTTGGAATAGAATAAGCATGATTAAAGATGAAAATGGATTTTTATTCCAATCCGAGGAGGATGTTCAATGTATTGGTGTTGCTTATTTCAAAAATCTGCTAGGAGGTGTGGGGCTGGTGGAAAATATATCCTAGTGTATGCTCGAAGGTATACAAAGGGTGGTTTCACAGGATGATAATGTAATGTTGGAAGCAAAGGTGTCTTTAGATGAAGTTACAAAGGTGGTATTTGAACTTGATCCGAAGAAATCGCCGGGGTCAGATGGCTTCAGTGCCCTTTTTTATCAAGTGTGCTGGGAATTTCTCGGTGCTAAGGTGGTAGGGGTGGTGGAGGAATCGTGAAGGAAAACATCCTTGTTGAAGGATCTCAACAACACAAATATAGCGCTAATCTCGAAGAAAGATGTTTGCGAAAGTTTTGTTGACTTCAGGCCCATTTCTCTATGTAACACAATTTATAAAATAATCACGAAGGTAATGGCGAACCATTTGAAAATTATTCTACCAAAGGTGGTGTCTCAGGAACAAAGTGGCTTTGTTCTAGGTCATAACATTACTGATAACATCATTGTGGCTCATGAAGCGGTTCATTCCCTAAAGAAACTGAATAAAGAAGGAATGATGGTGAAATTGGATTTAAGTAAAGCCTATGATAGGGTTCAATGGCATGCCTTGATCAAGGTAATGGAGTGCATGGGTTTCAGTCAGAAGTGGCTAAGGTGGGTGTTTTGCTGTATCTCATCACCGAGATACTCAGTCCTGATAAATGGAAATCCTTGTGGATTTTTTTGTGGTGTGAGAGGTTTAAGATAGGGAGATCCAATCTCACCTTTCCTCTTTGCAATTATGATGGAACCACTGAGCAGGATCATTACGAACAAGGTAAGAAGCGGAAGGTGGCGTGGGGTGGAGATTGCCCTGGAGGTTCCAGCTGTATCACACCAATTTTTTGTAGATGATACACTTTTCTTAGGTAAGGCTTTAGTAGAAGAAGCTAAGGAAATGAAGGAGGTGATTGAGGTGTTTGATTGAAAAGGAAGCAAGGAAAAAAGTAAATGTTGAAAAATCAAGCATGCTTTTCTTCAATACAAGGAAAGTGTTGCAGCGGCGTATTCAAGCTATCATAGGTTTCAAAAAAGGAAGTTTACCTTCAAATTATCTTGGGGTTCCATTATTTTCGGGCCAGATCAAGATAAGCCTATGGGAGGAGAATGCTAATAAATGTTATTCAAAGGCTAACTCCTGGAAAGGGTGGTGGCTCACATATGCTGGGTGTCTCACAATGGTCAAAGCAGTGTTAGCAGCAATCCCAATGTATATGATGGCATGCTTGGAAATGTCAAGGAAGGTAACCAATCGATTAATGGCAAGCCAAAGGAAGTTAGTGTGGGATGGGCCGCAAGATAGGGTTCATATCCCTCTGCTTGGTTGGGATTCTCTTATGAAACCAAAGAAGGCAGGCGGAGCGGGAATCAAGGATTTAAGGCTGCATAATGAGACTTTTGGGGCAAAATTGGTGTGGAGGCTTTACAAAAATCTAGAGTCTTTCTGGGTGAAAATTCTTCAAGCAAAGTATTTAGATTTGGTTGAGCTTGATCGAATATTTACAATTGCCAATCTATAGAGAGGGTCGGTTGTGTGGAATTTTGTGTTAAGGAACAAGAAGTTAATAATAGATCATCTCTCTTAGATAATTAAAGATGGGTCGAAGGCGTCTTTTTGGCATGATTCATGGAATGGCTATCCTATGATGGATTCATTTCTGAACGTTGAAGAAGCAATCCAAGTGTCGTCAATGGCTTATGGTGAAAGAGTGGTTGATTATGTAAACTTGAGTAGAGCCCGGGGAAGTTGGGAATTTGAATGGAATTTTTTGAAATGGTGGAAGGAGGGACAAGAGCTCTTGTATTGGAAGAACTAGGGAAAAGGTTTGTCTCTTTTTTAGGGGAAAGTGACTCTCTCAGTTGGTGTGCGACGAGTTCAGGGGAGTTCTCTACCAGATTGGGTTACAAGGTTATGAAAAATGACCATTTTGAAGAGGAATGGCTTAGGGCCCTTCTGTGGGGTAAATTTGTTCTCCCTAAAGAAGGTGCCTTCACCTGGCTGGCAATGCACGGGCGTATTCTATTTGGAGAAAGGTTGAAACGGATTGGTATCATTGGCCCATTCGGATGCCCGTTGTCTGAGGTGGCAGAGGAAACAACCAACCATTTGTTGCTTGGGTGTGACTTTGTACAGAGTTGTTGGAAATTTGTGTGTGACAAGCTGAGTTGGTGCAGTGCTCTTCATCAGGAGATTAAGGAGGTGTTTAGGTTGTGGTAACAGGTGGGCTCGGGCTCTGCCTATGCTGGTTTATGGCAGGAGGTTCAGGCAATGGTGGTTTGACATCTTTGGCGTGAGTGAAACAACATAATTTTTAATGGGAAGTCCTCAAATGTGTTGTCAGTGTTTCAAAAGGTTGAAAGCAGTATAGTGGAGCATTTCAATGTTGTATCCCAAAGTTGCAAGTTTAAGTTCTTTTCAAAATGGGATAGGCAAATGGAGAAGAATTGGCCAAAGTTAAAATTAAGAAACGCTCATTTGATGAAGCAGAGTAGGCGGCGGGACGAGGTGAGATGGTTGCTCCCACCAAGAGGCAGGTTGAAACTGAACTTCAACGGGGCCTCGAAGGGCAACCTGGGGCCCTCAGGTGTTGGGTTCATGGTAAGAAACTGGGAAGGTGTGGTGGTGTGGGCTGCTTCGATTAAACTCCAGGATGGATCGAATAATGATGCAGAGGAGACAATGTTGTTTGAAGGGCTTAAATATTGTGTGGATAATAATCTTTTGAAGCTTGACCTAGAAGGCTATTCAGAAGTGGTGGTTCAGGCAGTTAGCCTAAGGCAAGCCCCAAGTTGGAAGCTTTCTTGTTGGGTAAAAAAATAGCTCCCTTATTGGATCTCCTGGAGGAATTCTCGTTGGGTCATGTGTATAAGGAAGAAAACTCTCTAGCTGACGCTCTGGCCAACAAGGAAATCTTCCAAACTGTTAGGTGGAAATGTGCGGTGGATTTAGGCTTGTGGGAAATCTTGGTAAACGTAGTAGAGTTTGGGTAGTGTTTATTGAGGCCTGCAAGTAAGGTTCAATTTGTGGCTCTCTGTTGGCCTGTCGCTGGAAGGTTGTGGTAGAAAATTGTCCAACTGGACCGATGCTAGGTAGATTCTGTTGTGTTGGAGGTGCTCCATAATGTTGGGGTAGTGGACCATTATGTCTGCTGGTCCCTGTTTACTACTTTTCCTCGAGATGGGGGATTTGGATTGGAGGCTGCAAAGGGCTTTCAATCAGATCGTTCTATTTATGGCCAGCTGGCTAAAAGGTTTGGCATTGAAGAAGGGCAAGTAAGGGTCTCTGGCAGTCAGGAAGGTGGTCAAAGTTTTTGGCAAATATGGGCCTTGGTGCCATTACTGTATATTCCTCTTTGGAGGAGTAATATGTGTAATCTGTTTTTTGCTGTGTAGGTGTTCGGTCTTTTTGCTTCTTTGGCTGAAGCAAGGTTTCTAAGGATGTAAGTTTTCTGATTTTAATAGAAGTGTGCTACCCACTTTGATAGCAGTTTGCCCTTAATATATATATATATTATATACTTGATGTGTTTTTTTACAATTAAAAAATATCTCACTAACTTTTAAATAAACATATTAAATATATCTATACTAATAAAATACATTATAGTTGATGTAATGTTTTAATTATACTAGAAAAGTATATCTTTATCTTTTATATAAATATATTTAAAATATCCATATTAATATAATATATTATATTTAATATATATTTATTATTGAAAATGTCTTTCACTAGTTTTTGAATATATATTTTAGTACATTAAGAGTGTGTCCTACCCACACTTCATCTATTAATGTTTTATTTTTTAACTTTTAATTGCATATTTTAATTTTACTAATTATATATATCTTTATTTTATTTATAATTTTTAAAAATAAATTTAACTTAATTATAATATATATAAATTTTAAAAGATATTAATAATATTTTTTCAAAAATAAAATAACAATTAATCCAAAAAATAATTATTTTAAATTGTAAAATATTAAATGGACAAAGAATGAAAAGAAAAAGTGAAATACTTGAAAATGGAGGACTTATTGACTTCACAATTATAAGTGCCAATAAAATAAGATTGACCCCACTATATATATATGTTGAATCTTCAAATATTTATATTAAATATGTTATCTAAAAGTGTCTCCCACTACTTTTAATAAATGCATTTAAAATATTTATACTAATATAATATACTATATTTGATGTAATTTTTAATTATTAAAAAATCTCACTATTTTTAAATAAATATTTTTAAATATTTATAAAAATATAATATTTAATATTTGATGTAATATTTCAATTATTAAAAGAATTCCATTATCTTTTAAATAAATATATTTAAGATATTTATACTACTGTAATATATTATACTTGATGTGTTTTTCTTAATGATTAAAAATATCTCATGTCTTTTAGATAAACATATTAAATACATCTACATTAAAATAATGCATGTAATGTTTTAATTATATTAAAAAAATATCTCTCTTTATCTTTTAGATAATAATATTGAAATATCCATATTAATATAATACATTATATTTAATATATTTTTTACTTCAAAAATGACTTTCACTAATTTTGAATTATATACATTTAAAATATAATATCTCAAATTTATTCCAAAAACAGACCATCTTTTTATTTATCCCATTATCCATTACATGATAGATGTCTAATATGGATGTATTGGCAATGAAAAGAGACTTCCCATTTCTTATTAGACAAAACAAGTTGAAATAATAGCTCTCTTTATTTTTTTTGATAAATATATTAAAATATTCATATTAATATAATACATTATATTTAATATATATTTTAATTTAAAAATGATTTTCACTAAATTTTTTTGTATTAAATATAAGGAGGTCACAAAAGGTACAAAAGGCTCAAGAGAGCGAATTGTTCAGCCTACAAGAGGTCAAGCCTCAAAACAGGATCAGATGTCCGAGCCATACATATCAGAGACAACAAAATAAACATCCGTTACAATGATACATTATCGATACAAAAAGGTGCAAAGTAGAACACCAGTGACCAAAAAGGCTAGTGCAAGATGTCATCCAGTTTATCTACCCAGGCAGTCCACCCTTTATCAACTTCCATCCATACTATACATTTCATCTCCTGAATCTGCGCAAGCATGAGAGTCGTGTCCTTGCTGAAGCTTCTGTTGTTCTTCACCTCTTGGGATAGAATCTTGCAAGTATTTTCGAAAAGCCGCTGATTATTTAGAGTGTCCCTCCAGGCGTAACCTCCCTTCATCTCATAGATGAAGAAGGTGGCATATCCATCCTTTAGGAAACGTTTGAGTTTCTTCCTTTCTATAAACATGGTGGTTCGCACCTGCAAATTTTTTTTAAAGAAAGTGAGTTTTCTAAAAGACTCAGTAATTATTCTGAAATCTTTCTTTTTAAAATATAATATCTCTAATTTATTCTAAAAACAGATCATTTTTTATTTATCCAATTACCCATTATATGATAGATGCCTGATATGAATGTATTGACAATAGAAAGAGACTTCCCATTTCTCATGAAATAATATAATATTGAAAATATCAAAGACAAAGAAGTATTCTTTCCAAAGAGAGTCAAACAGGCCCACCTTTTTCTTTAAAAAGATAAAGTCATTTCCATAGTACATGGGCAATATCAACCTTATTTTATATTTAACATGTCGGTGATTTATATTATTTATTACGATTATATTGTGGCTTGTTAAGATTTTTGAGGCTTCCACTTATACTCCAAGTTACCTTTTACAATATAAATAGAATACAAAATCATCTTGTATTTTAGTATGAAGACATAATATCAATATTTCACTTAGGAAATAAAAAGCAGAAACTTTTGAAGGGTCCCTCATAAAGGTGTTTTGTATTATTTATCAAATTTTTAATTGGTATAGGATGAATAGAATATTTGGTATGTCAAATTAAGTTATATTGGATGAATAGAATATTTGATATGTCAAATTAAGTCTTATGTATATTTTAATTGATAAATTTTGTAATCATTCTATAGTATAGAATATTGTCTGGTATATATAATTATATCATGGAACATTGTTTAGAAAAAATATTACTTAATCTATTATAATGATTATTTCAATTGTCAAAGGTACATTTTTATCAATAAAAGTGGGATAATTTTTTTATCATTTTGATTAATTATTGAATATTCTAATCAACTTTTTGTCCACTGAAATATTTTTAAATCAAAGAGAATCATACAATATAGTAAGATTGAATGAATTCAAAAGCAAAATCTCATTTATAAAACAAAATAATAGAAAACAAAATACAATAACAATATATTTACTGTCAGAAGAAATCTAAAATGATCTTATTTTCTAGTTTAAATTATCTTATTTTCTAATTTAAATTTTCCTTCTATAGATTTTATTTCCAACCACCCTTCTCCATTAAAATTTAAATAGATTGACAATCATGTATAAATATGTTAAAAAAAATTTCCACTGAAAGACAACGAATTCATTCTAAACTTTTAATCATTGTGTCATAAAACTGTTTTCCATTTCAAGATTGTGATCCTTAAGTGTTTTCCATTTAAAGATTTTATTCTCAGTGTGTTCCATTTTAAGGCTGATGAGTGTGTTCTTGAATGTGCAGGCCATAATGGCAACTCCTGGGCATACAAATTTCTCCACCTTATGCTCAGTCTTGTATAGAATAGGGCGTCACATTCATCAGTTATAATACATATCCTTATTTTAAGAGTTATGCACATGGTTGAAATGTTAGTATCTGTCTTTTCATTCTATTTTCTAAACAGAGATTGAATGGGCCTTTACTCCATCAAACTTACAGGTGTTGAAAATTTGAAAGATCAAACATTATCTTGGGTCATTTAAGTCCTGGTTTATTATTGTTTATTTTTTTTAATAAGATGTATTGTTGGCTGATTTTTTTATGTTTGGATGTTCTCTAAAGTAGAATTTGACCCCAATACTTTGTATGGGTGGTTTTCTTATTAATCGTTTTAATATTTTTTCAAGGAATTTGAGTTAGTTTATGATAAATTATTTTGTGTTTATTTGAATATTATTTTTTTAGGAATTAAATATAATAGTTTAAGTAAATTTAATAAAATGGTATCTTTTAAATATAATTTGGGAAGGAAAATAAAAAATCTTTGCAAGCGATATCATGTCAAGTATCTATATATTTATATGTATTCTTCTTAAAGAGATGTATTCTTCAAAGAACAATTTATGCATTTTGTAAAAGATGAAGAAGGTTGCAATACACTATAATATAGTGAGTGCTGATGTAGGTCCTATTGCATCAAATGATACATCTCTCTTTTAGAAGAAAGAATTTTTGTTTTGTATATTTGCTAAATGTCAACTCCAAAGGGGGAATAGAGAAAAGATGAAGATATCTAGAAAATATTCATATTTTCCATGTATATGTTACAATGTGACTGAATTTGGTAAGTAGACATATGTATGATTGTAGGACGTGTTATCATAAACCATGTAAAGGTGAAGGGGAGAGAACACAAAGGTTTTTATATACACTCATTACATCCAAAGAAGGTGGTAGAGCTCTAGGACAACTGCCATCAAATAGGATAATAATATCCTCAATAGTGTTATCAATATTCTAAAGGTAATCATATAAAAACAAATATGAGATGTCTTGTAGTATGTATCCTAATGTAGTGACATCCAAACAATTAATTGATTTATAAGAACAACATTTGCTTATTAGCTTCCTAGGAATACAATACAATAACCCAAGTAAAATGAATTAAAGAGGTGCAATAAAAAAATTACACCAACCAAATAGAGATTGAAAATAGTTACGAAGATGAGGCACTGATTTCTCAGATCCATTTAAAGTGTGAATCAACATTGCTCTTAGAATAATACAATGGGAGTGAAGATAAACCACTCTATATAGATTCTTTAAAATATCATGAGTGCATGATGAGACATGTTAGAGAGACTGAATCCCTTCAAATTCCAATTAAAATTTCACATCCCTACCTTTGAAGAAAAACTTGTATTAAATTTTGTTGACAATTAATTTTTCAAATTGTAAATATATTTATTTATAAGTAATTTATCAAATTGAGAGAAAATCACATTCACCCTTCTCAAATATGAATTCCACATTTGACAATGGTGGCATGCTAGCTTGGTAGCAAAGGATGAATTGATAAATCTCAAGTTCGATGATAATAAGGTGAATCTCACTTAGGGAGATTTTGTGGAGGCTATCAAGGGGTAAGCTTTTCTAGAGAATATGTATGATAAAAGTGCATTCAATGGAAGCCTTTCTGATAGAAGGACTAATTAATGCATAAATACACCAATTCATTCCATTTGTTGTCTAAAAAATCATCATCAAGAACTTTACTGAAGCACTAAATATTAAATTAACATAGAATACTTCCCCATTATATAGAGCGATTAGTCAATAATGAAGGATCCAACTATGCGGCCTCAACAAAAATACATACAATCCATGTACAATGATATTGGATATCGACATACTCTTATGATAATCAATTAGATTCAATATATATCTTCCACAATTAGAGTTACATTCACATTTTTTTTTCACAATAGGCTTAAAACAATGTCAAATTAAGTCATGCATATTTTAATTGATAAATTTTTTATTCATAAGAAAAATGTATATATACAGTTATATTATGGAATACTGTTTAGAAAAAAATATCACGTAATCTATTATAATGATTATTTTTAACCACTCTCAATCGTCAAAGGTACATTTTGATCAATAAAAGTGGGATAATTGTTTACCACTTTTGAATGAGGATGAAGTATAAAAAATATTATTGACAGTTTGACTAGTGCAAAATATAATATCCAAATAGAGTGTGTTATAACAACACAATACCAATACCAATGAAATAATATTTTTAATAAAATGTATCCAAATAAAATGGAATATAACAACACATTACCAATATCAATGAAATAATATTTTGAATAAAAAGACTTTAAAAAAATTATTGTGATCTTTTTAAATTATTGAATATTCTAATTAACTTTTAGTCCACTTCAATATTATTATATCTCCAAGGTTATTTTAGATCAAAAAGAATCATACAATATATTAAAACTGAATGAATTCAAAAACAAAATATCATTTATAAAACAAAATAATGAAATACAAAATACTATAATAATATATTTACTATTAGAAAAAATCTAAAACGATCTTGCTTTCTAATTTAAGTTTTCCTTTATAAACTATTTGAAGATTTTATTTCAACTGCCCATGAAATTCTCCATTAAAATTTATGGATTGACAATCATGTATAAATATGGTAAAATAAATCTCCATTGAGAGACAACGAATTCATTCTAAACTTTTAATAATTGTGTTATAAAACTGTTTTCCATTTCAAGATTGTCTTGTTAGTGCCTTCCATTTAAAGATTTTGTTCTCATAGTCTTTTCCATTTAAAGATTTTATTCTCAGTGTGTTCCATTTTAAGGCTGATGATTGCCCTCAGACTGTCCATGGATGAATGTGCAGGCCATAATGGCAACTCCTGGGCATACAAAGTTCTCCACGTTAAGCTCAGTTTTGTATAGAATAGAGAGTCACATTCATCAGTTATAATGAAAGGTGGATAGATATCCTTATTTTAAGAGTTGGTGGATGTATTCTTGTCACAATAAAGTGCTATGCACATGTGGTTGAAAATGTTTGCATCTATCTTTTCATTCTATTTTCTAAACAGAGATTGAAAGGGCCTTACTCCATCAAACTTACAGGTGTTGAAATTCAAGACCAAACATTATCTTGGGTCCTTTAAGTCCTGGTTCATTATTGTTTAATTTTTTAAAATAAGATGTATTGTTGGCTGTTTTTTTAATTTTTTATGTTTGGATGTTCTCTAAAGTAGAATTTGAACTCAATACTTTGTATGGATTTTTGTTAGCAGTAGTTTTATTTTATTTTTTAAGGAATTTGAGTTTATTTATGATATAAATATTTTGTGTTTATTTGAATTTTAATGTTCTAGAAATAAAATATTGTTGTTTATGTAAATTTAATTAAATAGTATCTTTTAAGTATAATTTGAGGAGGAAAAGAAAAAATCCTTGCAAGCAATGTCATGTCAAGTATTTATATATTTATATTGTGTATTTCTTTTAAAAAGATATTTTCAAAAAAGAATAATTTATGTATTTTGTAAAAGATGAAGAAGGTTGCAATACACTATAATATAGTGAGTGCTGATGTAGTTCCTCTTGCATTGAACAATACATCTCTTTTAGAAGAGAGAATCTTTTTTTTTTAATATATTTTCTAAATGCCAACTCAAAAGATGGAATAGAGAAAAGATGAACATATCTAAAAAATGTTCATATTTTCCATGCATATGCTTAAATGTGATTGAATTTGGTAAGTAGAATTATGTATGATTGTAAGATGTGTTATCATAAACAATGTAAAGGTTTAGGGGAGAGAACACAAATGCTTATATATACCCTCATTACATCCAAAGAAGGTGATGAAGCTCCAAGAGAGCTACCATCAAATAGGATAATAATGTCCTCAATATTTTTTTTTTGAAAAAAAGGGGTAAAAATTTATTAATATCAAAGAAGAAATACAAAGCAGAAGGGCAGCACGCCCAAATAAAAACCAACCACTAACCAACCTTATCCTTATCAATTAATTGATCTAACATATAAGAAAGATCCAAACACAAAGAACTCCTGTCAACAATATTCCAACCTTCCAGCCGATCAGATGCCCATTTAGCCAAGAAATCCACTACACCATTCCACTCTTGAGGAATATGTGAAAAAGAAACTGAGTCAAAAGACCCGCTCAAATTAAGAATCTGACGAATAACCAGGGCTAACCGCCAATTATCCCCATTCAATCGCCTCTCAGTCAACATTGAAACCACCACCTGTGAATCAGATTCACAAAGGACCCTTCTCTAACCCAGAGCAAAAGCTCTCTCCAAAGCATACCAAATAGCAAGGGATTCCATAAAATTATTAGTATGAAACCCTTTATAAGTAGAAAAGAAGAATTGGACATCTCCATAACTATCTCTACCAATACCACCTATCCCTGCAGGACCAGGATTCCCTCTAGAAGAGCCATCTGTATTAATCTTCAGAACCCTAGGAGGGGGAGGATGCCATCTACCTTCCCTAACAACTTTCTCCTTAACCCGTCTACACCTCTGTCTAATAGGAATACCATTCTCTTGAGCAAGGAATATCAACCTTCTAAAAATCTCCAAATAAGTAGAATCCATAGGACTAGTAAGATCACACTTAGCAATGACTATCTCCTGGAGAGTGCAAACAATTCACTACCACAGTTGCTTGACAACCATTTGTGCCTCCTAGAATATTCGATGATTATGTTCTAGCCAAAGATTCCAAAGAATAAAGGAAGGCCCAATATCCCAAGCCACCTGAAGAAAAGAAGTCTTAATTGGTGGCAAACCCAAACAAGCCCAAAACTCAACCAACGAAGAGACATGCAAACAGGGTTGATTCCAAGCCCCCCACCAGAGATGCCACATCTCCCTAGAAAAAGAACACTGAAAGAAAAGATGAGAAGAGCACTCCTCACTATTATGACACATAACACAAATAGATGGGCTACAAACACCTCTTTTTTGTAAATGATCCCATGTGAGACATCGATTCTTAGTTAGAAACCAAAGAAAAAAGTTACATTTGGGCCAAGAGAACTTGTTCCACACCTGTTTCCACCAAGGAACACCAATCGTCCCAACAAGTTGCTTGTCCAACTGAAGGTACCCAGAGGCCACCAAAAACTTCCCTATCGAATCTTGTCCCCAAGCCAGAGTATCTATGCCCAAAAGAGACGAGCATTCCCTATTTGCAAGAATCCTAGCTAAATCTTGCCGCTCCTCCTCAGTCCCCCCTGGAGGCCATTCCTGAGGATCTTTCCAATTACACACAAAACCCTACCCCAAGTGTTGAACTGACTTATAATTAGCCTACACTAGCCAACACCAATAAAACTATCACTGAGAGCCCATAAATGAGGGTATATCAAGAGAAGAGGAGGGTGACCATCCCAAGAATTCCCCTAGAACAAAGCTTCAGAGCCCCTGTGAAAAATACTAAAAATCCTCTGATTAACAAGGCGAGTCCCAAGTTTAAGAGTATTCCAAATTGCAGAGCCTTTCCCTTCCATACTGCATCAAGGGACATCAACACCATCAATCCCTCCAAGGTACTTATAAGTGAGAATACGAGCCCAAACCTTATCCTGACTCGTACACCAATGCCAATACAATTTAGCAGCAAGCACTTGCCCATTTAGAGCTGCTGAACAAAGACCAAGCCCTCCCTCACACCGAGACCTACAAACCGACTCCCATTTAACTAAACTCTGCTTAGAAGCAATCAAATTACCACTCCAAAGAAATTTGTGAGAAAGAGCATCAAACTCTTTAAGAAACTTTGAAGGGGCCACATGAACGAAGCACCTATAAATAGGAAGATCATGAATCACAGAACACAAAAGAGCCACTCAAGTAGTAGTAGACAACCATCTGTGTGTCCAATGAGTAACCCTCCGCCTCAACTTTTCCAGCAACTCCTTCGAAGAATCCCTAAGCTGAGAACCCACCCCAAGAGGAACTCCAAGATAAACCATAGGGAAGGAACCAATTTGAAACCTCAAAATCTCAACAATCCTTTGTTGAATATGCACAGGGGTGTTAAAAAAATAAATGGAAGATTTATGATATTCTAAAGGTAATAATCTAGAAAAAAATATGAGATGTCTTGTAAATATGTATCCTAATGTAGAAATTTCCAAAAACTTAATTGAGTGTATCCACAAACATGGGATTCTTTGGGTTGATCTTTCTTTAACATGAACTTGTTAGACACTACCTAGTTCTCAAGATTTTTCCTACAATATTGTTATTGATATTCTAAAGGTAATAATCTAGAAACAAATATGAGATCGTCTTGTAAATATGTATCCTAATGTAGCAACTTCCAAAAAATTAATTGAGTGTATCCACAAACATGGGATTCTTTGGGTTGATCTTTCTCTAACATGAACATGTTAGACACTACCTAGTCCTCAAGATTTTTCCTTTCTCTTTGCTACCTTCATCAAATGATTTGAACCTCCTTATATGGCTAATTATTGATGTAAACATTTCTAGGTTGAATAAGAATTAAAAAAAACCATTCCAAACCTAATGTAGTGCTAAAAAGGCCTTCCATGAGACCAAAGTGCCTCTCAACTAATTATATTTTGGCACAAAGCTCTATATACTAGAACACATCTCATAGACCTAGATGATTTAGAATGTCACAAAGTTAAAGGATTGTAGAAAATGAAATGGACATGTGGAAATGTTTACAATTATCTAACATTATTTTAAATGAAACCATAAAGCATTCTAATCAATATGTAGTATTGCACAT
Source organism: Sequoia sempervirens (assembly GCA_007258455.2). NCBI lineage: Eukaryota > Viridiplantae > Streptophyta > Pinopsida > Cupressales > Cupressaceae > Sequoia > Sequoia sempervirens. Next base: position 842,947,314 of record VDFB02281492.1, on the reverse strand, counting down.
ATAGTTCTCATCTACTATTTTAAATTCCCACTAAAGACTATATTAGAAAAATCCAACGACATACCAAAATGAATAGAAAAGAAGCTACTAAACTAAAAAAAAACTAAAAGGAAATATTTTTGGCTGGTACAAGATTGATAAGTAGGAGGTATTTTCCACAGCGTGTCAAATTATGATATTGCTATAAGAATTCAACCGTGTAGTTTTTCGAGTCAAACTCATTAACCCATGTTTCATGGGTAGTGGTTCACAAGAACCCATCTCTCATGATAATGAATGGTCCAATTAGCACTCATTGCATCTAGGTGATGCTCACAGGGGTGAAGCATTGGGTCTTCCTAGGAAGTCACCCATCCCAGTACTACTCCAGCTCAAGCGCGCTTAACCACAAAGTTTTCCCCAAGGTTAAGCCCACTTAGCTTGCAACCCCATTTGAAAAACCTTCAACAAGTGTTGTGCCTTATGAAACATTCATTATAGAGCCCCTTTAGCTCATCAATTGATAAGTAGGAGGTACAAGATTACTTGCAAGCCTAGGATGCTCCTACATTAGATACCCCAGGGAAGTAATTTGTGAGCATAGTGATAAAAAATAGGTAGATCACTCTTTATGTAGATAAATCAACCATAATGCACTCTCAACACACAAATCTAGATTTTTGGAATCAAAATCCTCTCTTCTAACTATATCAATTGCTCCTCTCTTTTTCATCATCTATACAAACTAATGTAAAATGAATCCATGTTACGTTATGCACCAAGGATCTTCATTTCATCTTTAATTTGAATCTCCAGGAATTTAACTTCTTCCATTAGTATAATCTCCTCCTTTGAATTTATTTCAACTTGTTTTCTTCACCTTCTTATGAAATTTATCATCTATTATATTTTTGTTTTATTTATTTTCCACTTTATCCTTTTGTGTTGTGAAATTCTCTTTAATTTTTGGGTTCTTATAGTCTATGCTTCTCAAGAAAGTATTCCTAACTATTTTTTTTTTTTATTTCAAGTCAAAATTGACTTACCACATTCAAAAAAATATCCACATTCTCTTAGTCTACACCACCACAATGTATTCATCATTGTTCCTCACATTAAATTATCTAAATTATCATCTAATTTCTATCAATTATAACTAATACTTAGTCTATCTTCCAATGTGTGCCAATTATTTAATTCATATCTTGTCCTCTCATCTAATCATTCATCCATTTGTATATATGTCTTTCAATCCATTCATAATCTATCTCCATATCTACTTCCATAAATAGTTGCATTGAATGTAACAACTATTGAACTACTATCTTCATCAATTCTTTATTTTCTATCTTCTGTCCACAAAACCTTGATGCTATCATTTAACCAATTACAATCTCATCACTCCAACTTATTTTTATATGTACCTCTACACACCCTTTATGTAATCACTTGAACACAACCAATCCAAATCAACTCTATCTCTATTACCCTTATAAGTTACCTATCCCTACTTTTGAACTATGCATTCCCATCCACTTCTTCCAAGTTCCCCCTATTATCATTTCTCTCACTAAGAGATGAATTATTTATGCATCTATTGAAGTTTCTCCTAATCATCCTTGTGATTATCTATCTTATCAACTCACACTCTCACGATAACTAATCTTCCTAATCTATTTTAATATATTTTGTAGCCATTAGCCATCACTAAACCCTTTCTATAATCATCCATTCTTTTTTTGGAAATTCTAAATATTTGGAACTTATTAGATCAAAGAGAATCATACAATATATTAATACCGAATGAATTCAAAAGAAAATTCTATTTTATAAAATAAGAGAGAACAAACTATAATTATAATATATTTGCTATCGAAAGAAATCTTCAAATAGTTTAGAAAAGGAAAACTTACACCAGAAAGAAAGATAACACCCATAACAGTCGCCATTAAAATTTATCTATTGGCAATCATGCATAAATATAATAAAAGAAATCTCCACTGAGGACAACAAATTCATTGTAAACATTTAATCATTGTGTTCTCAAACTATCTTCCATTTCAATATTGTCTTGTTAGTGCCTTCCATTTAAAGATTTTGTTCCCAAAGTGTTTTCCATTTAAAGGTTTTGTTCTCAAAGTGTTTTCCATTTTAAGCCTGATGATTTCCTTGAGAATCTCTATGGATGAATGTGCAGGCCATAATGGCAACTCCTGGGCATACAAAGTTCTCCACATTAAGCTCAGTTTTGTATAGAATAGAGAGTCACATTCATCAGTTATAATGGAAGGTGGATAGATATCCTTATTTTAAGAGTTGGTGGATGTATTCTTGTCACAATAAAGTGCTATGCGCATGTGGTTGGAAATGTTATATCTATCTTTTCATTCTCTTTTCTAAGCTGGGATTGAATGGGTCTCCACTTCATCAAACTTAAAGGTCTTGAATTTCAAGATCAAACATTTTCATGGGTCATTTAATTTGTAGTTTATTATTGTTTAATTTTTTTTTATAAAATGTATTGTTGGCTGTTTTTTAAATTTTTTTATGTTTGGATGTTCACTAGAGTAGAATTTAGTTTTTCAATTATTAGTTGTTTTAATTTTGTTTTCAAGAAATTTGAGTTAAGTTATAATATAAATATTTTGTTTATTTGAATTTTAGTTCTTTAGGAACAAAATATAATTGTTTAATTAAATTTAATAAAATGTTATCTTTTAAATATAATTTGGGGAGGAAAATAAAAAAATATTTGCAAGCAATGTCATGTCAGGTATCTATATATTTATATGTATTCATCTTAAAGAGATATCTCCTACAAAGAACAACTTATGCTTCTTGTAAAGGATGAAGAAGGGTGCAATACACTATAATATAGTGAGTGCCGAAGTAGTTCTTTTTGTATCGAAGAATACATCTCTCTTTTAGAAGAAAGAATCTTTGTTTTATATATTTGCTAAATGCCAACTCCAAAGGTGTAATAGAGAAAATATGAAGATATCTAGAAAATGTTCATATTTTCCATGCATATGCTAAAATATGATTGAATTTGGTAAGTAGAATTATGTATGATTGTAGGATGTGTTCTCATAAACTATGTAAAGGTGAATGGAGAATAACACAAAGGTTTCTATATACCCTCATTACATCCAAAGAAGGTCATGAAGCTCTAGGAGAGCTATCATCAAATAGGAGAATAATGCCCTCAATAGTGTTATCAATATTCTAAAGGTAATAATCTAGAAACAGATATGAAATTATCTTGTAAGTATTTATCCTAATGTAGCAACTGCCAAACACTTAATTGATTTATAAGAACAACATGTGCTTATTACCTTCCTAGGTATACAACATAATAACCTAAGTCAACTTAATAAAAGAGATGCAATAAAATTATTACACCAAAAAAAAGAGATTTCAAATAGTTACAAAGATGAGGCATTGATTTCCCAAATCCATTTAAAGTGTTAATCAACATTGCTCTAATAATACAATGGTGGTGAAGATAAACCACTCTATATATATTCTTCAAAATATCATGAGTGCATGATGAGGCATGTCAGAGAGACTATTTGGTAGTTTGAATCCCTTCAAATCCCAATTAAAATTTCACATCCACATCTTTGAAGGAAAAATTGCATTAAATACCATTGACAATTGAATTTTCAAATTGGAAATATATTTCTTTATAATTAATTTCTCAAATTGAGAGAAATTCACATCCACCCTTCTCAAATATGAATTCCACATTTGAAAATGGTGGGATGCTATCTTGGTAGCAAAGGATGAATTGATAAATCTCAAGTTTGATGATAATAAGGTGAATCTCACTTAGGGATATTTTGTGGAGGCTATCAAGGGATACTTTTTCTTAGAGAATATATATGATAAAAAGTACATTCAATGGATTCCTTTGTGATAGAAGTACTAGTTAATGTATAAGTACATAATTTCATTCTATTTGTTGTCTATAAAATCATCATCAATAATTTTAGTGAAGCACTAAATATTAATGTAACCTAGAATACTTCCCCATTATAAATTGTGATGTAGTCAACAATGGAGGATCCAACTATGTGGCCTCAATATAAATACATATAATCAATGTAAAATGACATTGTAATCAACATAATCTTATTATAATTAATTATATTCAATATAAATATGCTTCATAATTAGAGATACATTCACAATGTTTTCTACAATAGGCTTACAACATGCCTAGTCTTAGTTGTTTGAAACAAATTAAATTTAAAATGTTCACATGATTGTAGCCACCAACATGGGCTTCCTTGGGTTGATCTTTCCCTAATATGATATTCCTAAACACTCCCTAGTCCTCAAGATCTCTCCTTGCTCTTCGCTACCTTCATCAAATGATTTGAAGCTCCTTCTATGGCTAATTCTTGATGTAAACATTTCTAGGTTGAATTAGAATAAAAAACACCATTCCTAATTGAATATAGTGCTAAACAAGGCCTTTCATGAGACCAATGAGGCCTCTCAAATAATTATATTTTGGCAGAAATCTCATAGACTTCTCTTAGTTTATTTGGAATGCCACAAAGACAAAGGATCATAGAAAATAAAATGAACATGTCAAAATGCTTAAAATTATCTAATCATGTTTTAAATGAAACCATAAGACAATATATAATCAATATGTAGTATTGCACACATGGTTCTCATATAGTAGTTTCAATTCCCATTGAAAACTATATCAAAGAAGTCCAACTACGACATTACCAAAATGACTAGAAAAGAAGCTACTAAACTAAAAAAAATGAACTAAAATGAAATATTTTTTTGGGACAAGATTAATTGTAGGCCCAAGATGCTCCTACATTAGATACCCAAGGGAAGTGACATGCGAGCTAACAAATACTTGTAGAATCACTCTTTAGGTAGGTAAATCAACAATATTGTACCCTCAACACATGAATAAATTTTTTGAATCAACATCTTCTCTTATACCAATATTAGTTTCTCCTTTCTTTTTCATCATCTAAATAACCTAATGTTAAATGAATTCATCTTACCTTATGCACTAAGGATCTTCACTTCATCTTTTGAATTTGAATCTCCTCAAATTTAACTTCTTCCATCAATATAATCTCCTCTTTCTATGAATTTATTTCAACTTGTTTTATTTACCTTGTTATGCAATTTCTCATCTATTCTATTTGTATTTTATTTATTTTCTACCGTTTTCTCCTTTTGTAATGATTAATTATATATATTTTTTGGGTTCTTACAATCTATGCTTCTCAAGAAAGTATTCCTAACTATTTTTTAAAAAAGGGGAATTTACATGAGGGGTGAAAATTCACTCCTATATAGAAACCATGTGAAAAAATAACCTAAAATGTTGCACCCAAATCCCTAATTAGAAATCCAAAATCCAAATCTCAAGATGAGTCCATAGGCAACTAAAAAAATATGAGGCCCACTGTTGATGTGTTAGAGCCAACTCCCCCATTGTTGCTCCAACCTCTTCTCAATCTCTCCCTCCACTAGAAATGACTGTAATGGACACTCTAATGGCCGAGCAAGAGCCTTCTGTTCCATCTCAGCTTCCGACCTCTAGGTCTCGGTGTCATAGGAACTACCTTGCGCGTGATCACAAGCATCGGTGAAAGGATCTAGCTGCTAAGTAGGCCACTTTTCAGAGGAAGGAAGGGGAGTCAACTATCCCTGTTTCAGGGTTTGATGTAGTGTCCTCCTCACTTGTCCCCTTTGCTTTAGTTCAATTAGCCTCAGTGCTGCTTTTGGCTCCTACTATGAGCGTAAACACCCCTAATCCTAAAAAGGTGTAGGTGTTTATTGCTCCTTCGGTTGAGCTGCCTCTCTGGATGTCCCTACCATACATCCCTCTGTTCTCAAAGCCCATGGATATGCCGAACACCTCGGTGGTGTCTGCCGCAGTCTTATCCTCCTCCTTCACACCTTCTACCTTGTTCATGGGGATCTTGCATCCTCCAACAAAGTGGAAGATGGAGGATGCTAGCAATGGGGGTCAAAAGAGGAGTCCACCTTCTTCAGAGGGTGGTACTGCATTAGCATGTTCCATCCTAGTGACGTAAGAAGTCCCGACATCCCTGGAGTTCGTCACTGCTCTGAGTCACTTGATGAGCCTAGCATTGAATCTCGAGCAACACCTCCCTCATCTATTGAGGTAACACATGACACTCCCATGAAAGACATGTTTAACTCTTTGGATGAGGTCCTGACCCTTTCAGAGATCTTTGGGAAGTCACTGACCTTTAATCCACAGGAACTGAGTGGAGGAGACCCCAAAGAGTCTACTTCCTTGGTTCTTATTGCGGGGGGGGGGGTCGAAGGGTTCCCCCCTTGACATTCCGCCCTTGCAGGCTCATTCGCCTTCCCCGTATAATGATCTAGATCAGGAGGCCAATGACCTCTTAGTTGATGAGTGTTAGGGGGTGCCTCCTCTTTATCTATAGTATAGATTGTGTGAATGTGTTTGTGTTCCCCTGTGCTTGCATTATGTGTTCCTAGATGACCCTTGACACCCTCGTAGGTGCTTGGATACATGAGTGTTTATGTGTCATACAAATTCCTCTATTTGTGGCATCATTCTTCCTCTGTTATTGTATTAATTTTTGACAATTGGGGACGATGCAAAGTGTTGGGGGAATTTAGGCTTCCCTTCCATGTTGACCCAATTTTTAATTTTTATTTTGTCTTCTCATGCATTCTTCATATGGTATGATATAGTAGGGGGTTGATGATAGTTCATTAATATAATATTATTATACTTATATATATTTATGAGCAGATCTGACCTCGAAATATCAGATCGCTCCTGTGTCTCTTGTTTGTGATGATAATATTTTTCTTTACATTGTTGTTCTCTTATCTTTCTCTCTTCTTTGCTTGTTTCATGATGTTGTGGTGCTCATGTATTGTCCCGCACGTGCGTGACAACATTACAATGGCTACATCTTGCCATGTTCCGTGGGCCACAACATCACTCGTCATTCTTTCTTTTCTCTCCTTAGGATGTCATGTGCCTCTACATTCAACATGCACCATCCTAAGGGGGGGCTATCATGTCAACTTCAATTTTTAGAAAATGCATTCAGTGGCCAACAAATATTTTCTCGAAAATATTTGAAAAACATTTTTCAAAAATCTCATTCTTAACAAGGGCCCCTAGCAGAACATGTTTCCTTCGTCATGGGTTCGTAAAGAAAGAACTTGAAGAACTTTCCTTCGAGGAGGGATCAAATTTTCCTATAGGAGAAGCATCAAACTTCCCCTCGCGAGGGGGATTTTCTTCCTTTCGAATTCCTTGATGAAGTGAACACCTTTTGAAAGGATTCCTTGATGTTGAATTGATTTACGAAAAAATTCGTTACAATTTCAAACAACACATCCCTTGAGTGGATCCCTCTTCTTTTGAAGGGTTCTCGAGGGACCCCTTTGAAAGTTCTTCAATATTTCTGTATACGTCTAAAAATGGTCATGATTAAGCTTGTTAATTAATTAAATATGAATTATTTAATTAATTCCCCTTAAGTCATCTACATATAAATAAATTTAATTATTTATTTATATTGTTCATTTTCTAATTCTTCTACCTTAATTAAATAAATAATTTTATTTAATTATTGACATTTCCACATTCCTCTTAATTAAATTAAATAAATACGATTATTTATTTTAATTATCATATCATTCTAAAGTTTGAATATTTGAATATTCAAATAATGGAATATTCTCTTCATCCCATAATCAAATTAAATATTAAATATTTAATTTAATATTTTCCTCTCACTCTAAATTCATTTTCTAAAACATAATTAAATATAATTTATTTAATTATGCGAGTTTCTATATCCATCTTCACTTCCAAATTAAATAAATTTATTTTATTTAATTCTAACTCATTCTAACTCATTCTTCGAAGGACAATTTCCCTTCGGATCTCAATGATGAAATTGAAGGAAAAGGAAACCTTCATCACCCCTCCACTTTCAAAATCTTCCACGTCCATTCGAACAAGCTTAATCCGGGCCATTAATCAAATCACCCAATCAAATCCATTCTAAAACTCTATAAATGCTGATACAAATCAAGCTTTGGTTACCTACGCATACATATGAAAGCATGAACATACTTGCAATCAGCTTATGCAATCACATCCTTTTAGCATCACAACAATACTTTCATCTTAGCATAGTCTTGCATTTAGCATAGTGTGCATTTTTAAAATCTCATTCTTTAGCTATTCATTTTGTTGAGCTTGATCTGCTGATCTGAGAGCCATTGGAAAACAACAAAATGCTGGAATTAGAGAGAGATAAGACGATTTCGGGGAAGCTAGTCACAGTTTACGTATTCTTTTTTCTTTTTCAGTTTTCATGATTTAATGTCTCATTGATATGTGTTTGAATTTCATTTAGATTGATACATTTTTCACACACACATAAAATGGTGCCCACCGTGGGGCCCAAACCCATGAATTTAACATTCTCTGCAATTTTTTTTTGACAGTTTCAGCGTGCTGGAATCAACTTTTGAAAAAAATTGGTGTTTAAGTGCATTCGATATTTTCTGCGGTGCATGTGGGGTTCTTGACTCTTTTGTTTTGCAGGATTCTAGAGTGCATATAGTAACTATTTAGGCGCATATAGTAACTGTTTCAGCGCATATAGTAACTGTTTAAGTGCATATAGTAACTGTTTTTGCGCATATAGAATCTTTCCTTTGCACATATAGTAACTATTTTAAGAGCATATTACTTTTTCTTGCGTGCATATACCATCTGTTCCGACACATATACCATCTGTTCTGGCGCATATACCATATGTTCTGGTGCATATACCTTTTGTTCTGGTGCATATACTGTCTATTCTGGCGCATATAGCTTCTATTCTAGCACATATGGATTGTAACAAAAATACAAAATTCTAAGTCTGACACCTTCCGCAGACAAAATTCTTTTTCTTTTTATGGATTTTAAAATGAAGCAATCCTAGGATAGACATATCTGGATAAAATGAAGCAATCTAGGATAGTCACCACACAATGATCTGGCATTTAAAATTGAATAACTTGTTTTTGTAAAGTAATATCTTCACTTAGATTAGATCATTGTGATTTGGGTTTTAAAATGAACATTTGTTTGCTTTGTTTGTGGCAATAGGTCTATGCTCTCCCCTTAACTGGGTGATCAAAATACCAGACTTTCCTTTTCAATTTCATGAATTCTTATTTCTTTAATTACATCCTTTAGAGAGCCTTCCATAGTGGGAAAAAGTACTCACCCTACGGGAACGACTCAAGTGGGTTCAAGCCAAAGCCAGGCTATTCCGCCCCACTATAAAATTTAAAGAAAATCTAGGGAAACCATCTTTTTCTGGTAGTGTGCAAGATAACCATCCCCAAAACCTTTTTTCTAAAGGTTGGGAGGTCTCCTGAGGGAGTTTATTATTTCCGCACTGAACGAAAATCCTTACTACGAACCTAGTGTAGTGGCCAGCCGAAGTCAGTTTCTGAACATTCTAATAATCATAGTGCAAGGGGAGGGAAGAATTTTCCCCCAAGACACTCACCATATAATTGCCAAGGACCGTTTGCTCAGGGGATCCAGTATCCACTTCCGTAACTATGAGTATGCGCCTAAAAAAGATAAAAACACGAGCACTCCTTCAGGGGTGACACGGCTATGTGAGTCGACGCAGTTCTAAGATATGTGCTGTTGATTACTAGAATGACCTACTTGAGCATTAAGAGTGAGTCTATCTGAATTGTCTTTCATGTGCAAAACCTATAAAAACATTTGTTGAAAACATTTTTTCTTGATCAAACACTTCATGTTAGTATAGGGCCTTAAAAATAACTGTTCTTCAAAATGTTTGTTGTGTCTTCCATCACATTAATTCAGATAAAAAGATCATCCGAAATGAATATGAAGAACAACAACTGAAATCACTCAATTATTCATACCTTTGGGCCAATAACATTTTCAATACTTTTCCCATTCTTAGAGATTGGAAATCAACAAAATTTCCCAAGAAATCAGTTTCCAAAAGGATCAGAAAACCCAAGAAAACATTAGGATACAAGAAAACATTACAAAAGAGAAAATTCTCGTACAAAAGTCGACATGTATTGCTTCATTACCGAGGATTTCTTCATAGATACCAAGACTTTGTTAGAGGATTCACTGATGTGTATGCTATAGATCCCTTAGATTCTTGAGCTTATTATCAGAGATTATCTCTATCACAACGGCATAATCATAATCAACCTCTTCAATTTGACAACATACCACAACCTTCTATAGAATATCCTTCACATCCCAATCAAATCCTTCAGTGATTTTTGGAAATTGTCTTCGAAAATAAAGATCAAAACTTTAAGAGTGCATCTTTCAAACAAATTTCTAATTATTGATTCAACTTCCCCAACAGGATTCTGACATCCTTCATCATTGGGAGCCACAATAAAAAAATTAGGAACATCTTAGATCATATCATAAGATTCCACATCTTATTAGATCAAGATATCATCATCATCACACTTGTCAAAACTAGGATCTAATTTTAGAAGAATTTTTCAAAATCATATGCCTATCTTCACAAGATCCCAATTCAATAAATTGAAGGACGAAATCCAACAAGAAGGTCATACTCAAAAAGTTCAAGAAGAGGGCGAGAGTAGCAATCCTCTTTACATCATGAATTGTAATCCACTTTTTGACAAAGATACAGATAATAGAGAAGAAAATCCATTCCACCAATACAAAGACATGAACAAAACATAGATAGATAGTGATGAGGAACAAGATGAGGAATGTCTTAGAGAGGCTGAGCAAGATCCAAAATTTTACAAAGCCATCGAAAATATCTTATAGCGAGAAGGAAAAATATTTTCGCTATCTAGCCGAACAAGGGGCTAAATTTCCCTATGACTTTAATATTGAAAACTTGAAAAACAAACCTGAAGAGACACCCCTATCTGATCTTAGTGCTTTGACTAAACAAATCAAGGCACTTCAAGGACAAGTTAAAGAATTACAAGGGGGAACAACCACAAAGAAATATACTCTAGAGGACATTTGTCCTTATCCTTTCGATCGAAGTCTTAACATGATTCCTTTTCCCAAGTATTGTGAAATGCCAAAATTTGATCGCTATAATGGGAAATCGGATCCAATCGATCATGTTAGAGACTTCAAAAACATGACATTGGAATTCGCTCACAAAGGCACTTACTTGATGTGATTGTTTCCTAGGATTCTTGGAGTACACTCTATGGAATGGCTATCTAAGATTACACCTCCCGTTAGAACATTTG
>VDFB02281492.1:842906676-842931068 GCA_007258455.2 Sequoia sempervirens | reverse complement strand
TTCCTACCTTAAAGACGATATCTTGCCACCTGATTTATCTCGTAACCAAAAATGCAATTTTATTTGCCAATCCGCTCGCTACACTCTTATCGCTGACACCCTTTATCGCCGTGGTCTTGATGGTACTGTAGTTTGATGTCTTAAACATGAGGAATCTGACAAAGCTTTACAAGAAGTTCATGGTGGCATCTGTGGTACTCATTCAAGTGGACTGACCTTATCCAATAAATTGATTAGAATGGGTTACTACTGGCCTACAATGGAGAGGGAATCATTCACTTTTGTGAAAACATGCTCAAAATGTCAGATTCATGGGAATCTCATTCATGCTCCTGCACAGGAACTTCAACCATTCACGCCAACCTGGCCATTTTCTCAATGGGGGTTAGATCTAGTGGGCAAGATTCATCCTTCTTCATCGAATGGGCATAAGTTCATCATCATAGCTACAGAGTATTTTACCAAGTGGATTGAGGTAGTACCTCTTACTAAAGTTACCGGCAAACAAATATCATCATTCATACTCAACTATATTATTTGTCGGTATGGCATTCCCAACTCCATTATTATAGATAATGGACGTCCTTTCAAAAATTAGGATGTTGATGAACTTTGTGAAAGATTTCACATTTAGCATAGATATTCAACACTTTACTATCCACAAGGGAATGACCAAGCAGAGGCCTCAAATAAAACAATATTAATTTTTTTGAAGAAGACTGTGAATGATTCAAGGAAGGATTGGCACGTCCAACTCAATCCCACTCTATGGGCCTACAAAACCAGTGTCCGCACACCAACAGGAGCAACACCATTTGCTCTTATCTATGGAGTAGAAGCCATATTACCATTAGAAGTTGAGATTCCATCACTCAGGGTATCATTGAAAGGTCTTACAATGGATGATGAATATAGAGTTTCCCGACTCCAAAAGCTTGAACTCCTAGATGAGAAGAGACAAAGAACAACTGATCATCTAAAAGCATATCAACAGATGATGTCTCGCAGCTATAATCACAAAGTAAAGCCATGTACCTTTCAAGTGGGTGATCTAGTTCTGAAAGAAAACCCACACAATCAACAAGACAGAGAGAAGAAAGGAAAGTTTGAACCAAATTGGCTAGGTCCTTACGTGGTTATCGCAGTCTATGGTTCAGGAGCCTACAAATTATCAACGCCAGAAGGGGACCTGTTTGACGAGCCTATCAACAACATGCACCTGAAAAAGTATTATGTCTAAAGTGGTTATTATTATCAGAAAAAGTCCTGAAAAAATCCAAAAAAATAAGAAAAAGTCCTAAAAAATAAGAAAAAAATTAGAAAAAAGTCTTGAAAAAAATCTAAAAAAAATGAAGTCCTAAAAAATCCAAAAATAAAGTCCCTAAAAATCCCAAAAAAATGAGAAAAACGCCTTTGAAAAAAAATCCAAAATAAGAAAAGTCCTGAAAAAATCCAAAAAAATCAGAAAATGTCCTAAAAAAATCCAAAAAAAATCAAAAAATGTCCTTAAAAAAATGGTTACCCTGGTGAAAACCTGGCAAATAGGCATCTCGGTAGCAGCAAAAAAAAAGAAAAGAAAAGAAAGAGAAGCGAACGTCATAGGGTGAAAACCTGGCGATAGGCAGTCTATTGACAAGAAAAATGCAATAAAAACAAATAGTGAAAATCTGGCAAACAGACGCTATTTGTAGCTTTCTATCTATTAGTTCATGTTCTGCATTTAACTTTTCAGCCTTCCTTTTCATACATCCTTTTCATCATCTTAAGGCCACACCAACACCATGCTATCATCATTTACCTCGAGCGATAACGTCTTACCATGACTTGATTATTGTACATATTCATTTCAACAAGTTGTGTCAATACCAAGAGCAAACATGGGCATACCGGGGGCAATCAACTTTCAAGTTTTACCAAAACAATGAGACAATGACATCGACGCCAATCATACAAAAACAAAACAACCAAATCAAACCAAAACATCCAATCATTGATCCATATCACAATAGCTTTCAGTTGCGTACCTTATCATGACTAATATCTCGATGATCTATAATCTGAATAATGTTTGGAATAACAGTATTCATTTTTGAACAATGGTTGTTTAATTTTTGATATCATTTCTTTGGAGCACACTCGATGATGTACTAAACTAGAGTGGCAAGGAAAGAGAATGATTTTTCTTTGTCTGCTGTCTGGAGGTTAATCATTTACCTATTGCAAATATGTCGCGAGACGTGATGATTTATCAATGATGACAGTTCCAAATTTGCACCAGATGGTGGTTAGTCTTTGTCTGTTCACGTAAGAAATGCTCAGGTAATCTCGGTTCAATTATACCTAGATGCTTGTGTTCACTTGCTATATCAACAATCATGAAAGTTGTACTCAGGTCATCATTGGTGCTAATTTCCCCTCTGATGCTTGTACATACTTCCAACATTTTAAAAGTGCCCTATGATGATTCCAACAAATATACCAACAAGCTCAACAAAAGGTTCGCTTCATTAAGATGCATTTCATACTAGATCATTGTACATGTCTGCATAGTGGATTTGCATCAGAGTTTTGAAAGGATAATAATCACATCAAACGATGGCCATGTCTCTTTGGACTATTTGTGGAGGATATTCGAACATTTGTTTTATCATTCTGTCATCATTCCATTTGCATTTCATTTTCATTTATCATTTCATATCCATCATCATTCCATTTTGCATTTCATTTTCATTTATCATTTCATATCCATCATCATTCCATTTGCATTTTCATTTCATTTATCATTTCATATCCATCATCATTCCATTTGCATTTCATTTTCATTTATCATTTCATATCCATCATCATTCCATTCACATTTCATTTTACTTATCATATTTCATTTCATATCCATATCATTTCATTATCATTCCATATCATTTATCATTTAACATTCCATTTCATATCATTTAACATTTCATTATCATTTATCATTTAACATTCCATTTCATATCATTTAACATTTCATTATCATATCATTTAACAATTCCATTTCATATCATTTAACATTCCATTTCATTATCATTAAACATTTCATTATCATATCATTTAACAATTCCATTTCATATCATTTAACATTTCATTATCATTATCATTTAACAATTCCATTTCATATCATTTAACATTTCATTATCATTATCATTTAACAATTCCATTTCATATCATTTAACATTCCATTTCATTATCATTTAACATTTCATTATCATATCATTTAACAATTCCATTTCATTATCATTTAACAATTCATATCATTTAGCAATTCCATTTCATATCATTTAACATTCCATTTCATTATCATTTAACATTTCATTATCATTATTATTTACCATTCCATTATCATTACCATTATCATTTTATCATTTCATTTTATTATTATTCATTGCATCATCATTCATTTCATTTCTTTCATATATTATCATTCTCATTACTTTCATTCACATCTCATATCATCCCATTTCATCATTTCATTATCATTATCAGTTATATTATTTTCATTTTCATATCATATCATTATCATTTCATTATCATTATAGATCCCTTATTATTCATTTATACGTTCATTCTAATTACAAATCATTATATTTTCATCACATATCATTTTATCATACATTTCCTCACTATTTACTCATATCATTTTACATCATATCATATCATTTATCATACAAAAGTCATAATGCATATCATGAACATAACATTAATTTTTCATCATATTATCATCTTTTACTCGCATTGAAAAATCCAAAAAATAAACATTCCATACATACATTTCCATATACACATCATAAGTCATCCACCTGCATGACATCATTGGTACACTATCAAATCATCATCATCATAATAAAAACAATATAATCGAATCATCCTGCATGTCATGTTAGTCATCAAGTCATTCAAATGCATACCAAAATCCATAAACACATGAAAATAAATGCATACCACATTATCATCTCAAAGATGCACATCACATCATCAAATATAATCATCGCCGCTGCATATCATCACTCATAAAAAATGATACAAATGTCCAAAGCAAAATACATCAGATATGATAAAAAATTAGTATACATGTTCCAAAAATGGTACACATATGTGCACTATATCTGCTAACTGGTCGATGCCCCTGATGGAGCTAATCCAAAAGGAGGTGGCTTGCCATTGGTGCCTGTGTCTGGGTCCCGCCGAGGCCCAGTCACTCCCATGCTCTGTGTATGTGTCCGTGATCTACTCCTAGTCCTACTACGAGATTGGAGAAATGGCTCTCTGTGCTCGGGAGGACATAGCTCCTCGTATCTGATTCTGTAATACTCGGCCTCCCTCGCCATCTCTATGCCCTCTGCAATGGCATCCCACAATGATGCACTCTCTACGGTGCCCATCAGCCTCTGAGCAACACCCTCAGCCTCTACTGCCCTCCGTCTAAATGCATCTCTCTCTATCATCACCTGGGCTAACTGTGGGTCTTGGGCAGGTGCCTGTGCCTGTGCCTGTGCCAGCTGTGCCTGTAGCTGTACAATAAATCCCTATGCCTACACCAGCTGACTCTGTAATTGTTCCTGCTATCCCTGCAGTGTCTGCACCTGGGCCTGAAGTGTGGCTATCTGCTCCTGTTGAGATGAGGATCCCATCTGGATCACTGTCCATCACCCTATCCCTGTCCTCGGTCGCCACATGATCTGGACACCCCTTAGAATATCCAGCCTTGACCTCCCCAATACCTGTCCCTCATCCCCGCCATCATCTCCATCATCCCCATCAGAACTCTCCTCCTCATCTCCGCTCTCCACCTCCTCTCCTCCAACTGCTCCCTGCTCACCATCGGCCACATCCTCTTGTCTCATTGCCCCTAGCTGTGGTACTACCAGAATGGGTGTTGGCTTATCAGGACTGGTAAACCGTGGAAAGGGATGGGTGTGGAAATATACATAATACTCATTAGACATACCGACATCCACAATGTCTTGCCTATCGGCCCATGCCTTAGGCGCTAAGGACATGAACTTTGTATATGCTACTTGATAGGAAATACATGGCCCCCATCTGACCTCATCTCTGCTCCGGGCATAGTGTGCAACCCCCTGTGGCATCCCCTGCATAAATCCAAACTGTCTTTGCACCCGCAATGCCAGAAACCTCTCAAGGATAAATGGAGTCCTCCCTATCAGGAACCGAGGAATGCATACAAACGACATCTCTAGATCATCTATAGCCCATGGTTCGCAATCCAGATATGGTCGCCATACCACTGTATCCATATCATCTAATAGTCGTCTCTAGTAATCCACCTTACCCAGCTTGGGCTGAGTAAGGAACATAGCATACATATATATATAGGGCCTACCTGGCGGCCTAACTCTGGGGCACACCGGTCTTGTCACAGCAAGATGCTCCCATGCCCAGATTTGCAGCAGTGTCACACCACACAACAAACTAGAAGAACCCCTATATACCACCTGGTGCAAATCATGATATAGATGCACTAACATGCAACTCCCCCATGCATATCTTTGCAGCTGTAGCAACATCTGCTCCAAAATCTCACCCCATCCCATTGCTAATCCCTTTGCTTGGTGATTCGGACAAAGGAGACCTCCAATGAACGCACCCAAAATTGCAGGCAAGGCTGGATATCCTCGAAAGTCAACCCATGGTACCCAATACCTAGCTATCTGTCTATCACCGTACACCCTCCTCAAAGCATCTGTACCCCCGAGCTCCTTGTGATCATAGTACACAAGGGCACCAACCATTGGGATACCTAATATCCTGTATACATCCTCTGGAGTCACCGTCACCTCACCAGTCGGCATATGAAAGGTGTTGTGCTCCGAATGCCATCGCTCTGCCAGTGCTGTCAACAATCCTCTATTGACCCGAATCGGTGGCATAGCCAACAAGGATCCCAAACCACATGTATCTATCAAAGCTACATCAACAGGTGTCAACTCGGGTATCCTATCCCACCTTGCTGAGTGCCGCTCTCTGATCTGGAGGTTTTTGAAAACCTCCTATTTTCATCACAAGGATAAGTAATCAGAATCATACCACTCATTCAAGTTCAATCAACCAAAATCAATTAGACTCATATCTATTAGTGACCTATATCAAGTGACCTATATCAGTGAACTATATCAGATCCCTATCAATGAATCATATCAATGCATCATATCACACAATCAATCCTATCAGGCAAATCAATACACAATCTATCTAGCTGGATATCATATCAAATCTACTCTAACATCAATTACTATTTATTTTCTATCACAAAAAGAAAATTTATCAGAAGTCATATCAATCATTCATCTAACATTTACTCTTTGTTTTCTACTCTGGGAAGCAAAGTTACCGGTTCAATCTACTCTTTGTTTTTGAAACAAAGTTATCAAACAATTACTCTTTGTTTTCTACTCTAAGAAGTAAAGTTATCAATCAATCATCAGATTATTCTATCACTTCTATCCATATCAGCATGATGACACGACAATTTCACTATTTTTTGCCTAAGGAAGCAGTATTCATCATCATTTTTGCATTACTATCATCCAATTGCACATTTGGTCTATTTTAACTCTATGCACTACTCTGTGGCCTCTATGTGCTAAAACCCATATGCGCTACTCTGTGGTCTCTATGCGCTAAAACTCATATGCGCCGTTCTTTTTGCTAGATGCACTCAAACAGATCCCCTATGCGCGCTTTCCCTATATGCGCTACTTTACTCATCCTAAGCACTACTTTAATCACTAGATGCACGATTTCCCTGAATGCGCCACTATTTTTTCTCTAAGCGCTATTTCCTATATGCGCTACTGTTTTTCCTATATGTGCCATACTCCTAAATTTCCACATGACACCCTATATGCGCTATTGTTTTCATCGAATGTGCTAAACTGGTTTTTTCCTAAATCTTCAACATCTAGCCTGTATGCGCTATTGTTTTTACCCTAAGCGCTGAAAAAAACATCAAAAGCGCTCAAACGTCATTTTCATATTCAAAATCTGCGAAAAAAAAAGACAATTTCGATTCAAATGCAAAAAATTTCGAAAGCACAGGTGGTTAGATTGACTCACCGGTGGTCTATATGCTGCTGGCCTCTGGTATCGGTGAGATCTCTCGAATTGGTGACGATGATAAGGAATCTCCATGTCGCAAGGTCACTCTCAAAGCTACAATATTCACCAAGTTAAAAAGTGCAAATGATTTGTCTTTTTCTCTTTTTTTACCTTTTAAAGGTAAAACAAGGGTAAGTTGGCTGCCTTTTGACTTTATTTTCAAAATGGGACATTTCTTTATCGAGAGCTAAATCACTCTCACCTCTGCCGAATATCTTTATTTAATCTCGATCCATATCCTCATCCGTGATTTACCTCCTGAGGGGGCATTGAAAGCATATCAGGGGAAAAATCTTATTTTTCTTTGAAGCAATACGTTTCACACATCACTTCAAAGAGGGGAAAAATGTATACGTCTAAAAATGGTTATGATTAAGCTTGTTAATTAATTAAATATGAATTATTTAATTAATTCCCCTTAAGTCATCTACATGTAAATAAATTTAATTATTTATTTATATTGTTCATTTTCTAATTCTTCTACCTTAATTAAATAAATAATTTTATTTAATTATTGACATTTCCCACATTCCTCTTAATTAAATTAAATAAATACGATTATTTATTTTAATTATCATATCATTCTAAAATTTGAATATTTGAATATTCAAATAATGGAATATTCTCTTCATCCCATAATCAAATTAAATATTAAATACTTAATTTAATATTTTCCTCACTCTAAATTCATTTCTAAAACATAATTAAATATAATTTATTTAATTATGCGAGTTTCTATATCCGTCTTCACTTCCAAATTAAATAAATTTATTTTATTTAATTCTAACTCATTTTAACTCATTCTTCAAAACGACAATTTCCCTTCGGATCTCAATGACAAAAATTGAAGGAAAAGGGAAACCTTCTATCTCCCTCTCCACTTTCAAAAATCTTCCACCATCCATTCAAACAAGCTTAATCCGGGCCGTTAATCAAATCAGCCAATCGAATCCTTTCTGAAACTCTATAAATGCCGATACAAATCCAAGATTTGGTTACCTACGCATACATATGAAAATGCACAAACATACATGCAATCAGCTTATGCAATCACAACCTTTTAGCATCACAACAATACTTTCATCTTAGCATAGTATTGCATTTAGCATAGTGTGCATTTTTAAAATCTCATTCTTTAGCTGTTCATTGAGCTTGATCTGTTGATCTGAGAGCAATTGGAAAACAACAAAACGCTGGAGTTAGAGAGAGATAAGATGATTTCGGGGAAGCTGCAGTCACAGTTTGCGTATTCTGTTTTCTTTTTCAGTTTTCCTGATTTAATTTCTTATTGATATGTGTTTGAATTTCATTTAGATTGATAGATTTTTCACACACACAATTTCTACTATCTGCATGACTGTCTACTTGTTTTCTTGCTCGACTGCTTTTTGTTTTCTAACATGTACGTTCTATTTGCAGATTAACATGTTGCTTTGTAGGTACGCCTGTGAAGCTACTTTCCAGTCCGACTCTGCGAAGTCCCCTTACACTGGGATTCCTTTAGGAGAGAGTACCTGGGGGTGCCCTCTTTGTAGGTATGAGGGCCTGTGAAGCACTTGCATCATGAAGGATTTGTCCATCATTGGTCTGCGGGCCTTTGGTGTACTTTTCTCAACTTCATAGTTTCGAGGATCTATGAAGTCCTTTGTTCGAACCTCCTTAGGAGAGAGTACTTGTGGAGTCCTTTTCCTTCCCTGCACTTTCAAGCTCGCTAGATTATGGTCTGCTTCCTCAATGGTTTAGGTATACATTTCTAAACTCTTTGATCTACTTTACCGAACACTCATGGACATTCATACTCGCTAAAGTGGGGGAAAAATGTATAGGAGAAAATTTTCACCCCTCGTGTAAATTATCCTTTTACATCCCCTACTTTAGAAAAATCAAACCCGACTAGATAATTCCACATCACCCACTTGCTTTCCATCCACTTAGTGCTTATCTTGTGTGTCAGTGGGGGAATTTTGTTGGGGACGTAAGTACGACATGCAGATGTTTGTGTGATGTACTGCCATCCTTGATAGATTCCTACCCCTGGATTTTGTAGGGACGTTACGTTCTCCATTGGGCATGAAGCGTAATGCCTCTGTGTCAACTGGAGCCGAGAACAACTCTTTCCCTTCTAATCTCCCTTAAAATGTATATTTTTCACATCCATTCCATCTTCTTCACAATTCTAGACATTCACTTGATCTCTCTTGCATCCCTTTGACATCTCTTGAGCATTACTCAGTAGCTTGTTGCTCCATCAACTTCACTAAGAACGTATTGTGCTACCATAAAAGCTATGATTCTGGTGTCTTGCGAGACCTCCTTCATCACCGCTGCGGCCGTGTCGAATTTTCCAAGATTGTAATCTTGAATTCTCCCTTCATTGGCCTTGAGTTCCTTTAGGTGGAGGTGGTATTGCTTCACTATCCTTCTTTTTTTGTGGTTTGATAGAGTAGCATTGTGTTTTTCATAGTGTTCATACTCTTTCTTTCTATTTCCTTTATCACATTTTCTATCTTGTGGCTTTCCTGGCTATTCGTGGAGGTGGAAACACCAAAGCGGGGGTTTGACTGAGGAAAACCCCTATACAACCCCAATATTTTTCCTCTCTTGGCTGTGTGTAGGTGTACATGTGCGTGGAGCTTTCTGGCGAATTGGACTCTCAATGAGTTGGTCTTTGCCACCTTCATTTTCTCTATCTCCTTTGTCATTTCTATAATCATTTATTGCACTTCATTATTCCGTTCATTTCATTGAACTTCATTAGCTAAACTGTAAGTAGGTTTTTTGGACATTTGGTACTGTACTTTTCATTTTTTGTCATACGGAAACCAATGCCCCAGAGAGACACCAGTGCTTTTTGACCCGCATTGTTGTCCTCAGGCAGAGAGTTGCTTGAGGTACGATTCAGATTGCAAAAATTGGATTGTTTAGCCCCATTCAAGCATTCAGATTAGTGGAGTGACATGAGCACTTGAGAGTGCTCTTCATTCTCTATCCTTGACCTAAAACAACTGCTTAGCTTGAGGTAAGATAGGGCAGCCCTCTGCTTTTGGCTCTCTGTGACCTGGAGCCTTGGTGTGGTTGGTACCCCTACCTTACAGTTTCATAATTACCATTTTATGGTTTCATTTATTGTATTTCCTATTTATTGGGTTCTTGAGGTGGAGGTTCAGGTAGTGAGTTTTGTAGGGATTTTTATGTTGCCAAAATTACTCTAGATATTTGGTTGGTGACACTTCTATAAATGCTTAGACTTTGTAGGTGTATTGTAACCTTTGATTACTAAATAATAAAATGAGTTTGTTTGGAGTGTGGTTTTTTTATCTTGAAAGGGTTTTCTCAATGTAAGTCATTATGTTATGGTATATTATTTTTAATTTTATTTCCTTATAAATATCTGATTATTTTAATATTTATACATATCTCACTCATAGATTAGTGTAAGAAGTGTATTCTTCACCTCTACTTCCTTTCATTTGGTATGAAAAAATAATCACCTCGCTTTTAGTTGTTAAGAATATAAGGTTTTTACTAATATTGAATTGAGTGGAAGCTTTTGTAGAAAATATCTTGGTACAAGAAAAATGGGAAGAACATCAAGGATAGATATGGAGAAAGTTATCAAGCACATACTTTGAACTTTGGAAGCTCAATATGGAGGATATGCTAGTGGATAGAAATATACGGGAAACAATATCCATATCTAAATATTATAATGAAACAAGAAGATTGGGACATGTTGGAATACAAAACTAAGGGTCTCGTTAGACTCTATTTAGATGATTCAATATTATTGAATTTGCATGAAGGGACTACTATAGCAAACCTTTATATGAATATGGGTGAGATTTATCACGACAAATCCTTGCAAAACAAGCTTTTCTTGAGAAATAATTTTTATACCCTTAGTGATGAAATAGGCGGAGGTCCTATAACACAAATTATTGCAATTTGATCAAGAAATTCAAGTATTAGATCACCAAATGCTCAAACTCTTTCAATCTCAGCCATACTTCACTATTTCCTTGTAGCCTTCCAACTTCACTCAATCGGGTGTAACTCCACAATGAAACTTCATCAAACCATGAAATGAACCTTTTCAAGAACCCATTTGGACAAAATTTTTCATACCCAAAATTCACCTATGGTCACTTCAGACCAGATCACTCAAAATTTGCTTTTTCACTGTTTGAGGCCTCTAATTAGCCTCTTTTTCCAAAGCAATACTTGAAACTCATCCAAACCCTATCAAACCTTGGGGAAGAAATTTAAATGTGTCAAAACCTTCAAATCCATAATTAGACCTCAGAGAAACCACCTTACATAGGGTAAACCATAAAACCCTCTTTTTTAGCCAAAACCCTAGGGGTTTATTGAAAAAGACACTTGCCAACCTACCCAAAACCTATCAATTGCTTAGAACAGTATAAAATAATTTGCACATGCTCAAAAAATTATGAAATAACGCTTCCCTTTCACAAAACTCAGTTTGGCTTACCAAAACCTCCACATTTCATGAGAAAAACTCAAAATCCACACATGGGCTTCACACCCAAAATGTTCCCAGACCTCCCTTGCATTCATCAACCCTCATACAACCAAAAATAGTTAGTACACACCCATTCCACTGATATACATCCTTCATAGTAGGTGGAATGGACTCTAATTCATTGTAGGAACTTCAAGCACAAGATAACCTGTTTCTAGCTGGTTGGAGCAAGTTATAGATAAAATACACTAAACTCAATACCAAACCCTCAAAATGGGTTCAAAAGAAAGTAGAAACACTAAAATAAATTACCACAACAAGTTTGAACCCAAAATATCTTGTACGGTCTGTATAATCTACTGCTAAACTGGAAAACACAAAAAATTGGAAAGAAATCTAATTTTTTATTCAATTTTCAATCTTCAAAACAGATTCAACAACCTCATTCGAGTTACTCTAGGATTTTTATAATGTTTCCTACCTAAAACAAGTCTCCTCAACTTCCACAACTAACTTTTAAAAGGACTTGACCCTTGGCCTTGTAATCTTGCCTTATTACAACATTTACAACTTTGTCTTATTCCGAATTAACACATACCACTCTTTTTGCATATTTTGAAAAATCCACCACCTAGACACCTAAGTATTATAAAAAATGACCAATTACATTCTCAAATGGTCTTAATGACCTTATTTTAAGACAAAAAAACTCCTAATTCTAGAGTGTAGCTTTCAAAGTCTTAAATGGACATAGCTTGATTAATGGTGCTCCTGCACCACTTAGGATGGTGGTTTTTTGGTTGAACATATAAATGATTTCAATATAGTTATGACCTAGATGCACTCAATTAGGGTAAATATGGAGGAGGAGGATCAATGAATAGATTTTTCTATGCTCTTTGTTAGATTCATGGGACCACCTTGTTATGGCTATTGAAAACACTATCACAAAGTTGAAAATGGACATGATGTCATGGTATCATTATTTTTTGAAGAGATGAGAAGAACTTGTAGACACTGAAATTTGGTCTAGGCCCGCGACTTCAATTTCTTCATAATTTGTACCTTCATTGTCATGATTAAATAATGTTAATTATTTAATTGTTTTCTAAAGTCCTTAGTTCTTCTATTAATTAAATAACTTTATTTAATTAATTCATTTTTTTATCTTTATTCAATCTTGATTAATTAAATAAATGATTATTATTTAATTACGTCACTAATTCACTTTACCCTCTTTTTGAAATTAAATAAATTCCTATTTAATTTATTCTTATCACATATTCCACTATAATTAAATAATCATTTAAAATTATTTAATTAATCACTAAACCTTTTCTACAGTCAATTAAATAAATCTTTCTTTATTTAATCCTCAAATTTTGAATGTTGAATTAAAATAATCATTTAATTCATAAAAAGAATTATTCCCTGCATATTCTTCTGTAATTAGATACTCGCTTAGTTATCTAATTATTCATTACAGCTTAAGTCAAGATCAAAATTAAATCAGTTTGTTATCTCCTGATCTAATTTTTGTCTGTTCCTGACGAAGAGAATTTTTGGGTAATTAGTTAGTTATCTTGTTTTAATTCTTCTGCATGCACACTTCTATTAATTAAATAAATTTATTTAATTAATTAATTCATTTGTGCATTCAAACATACTGTTTCTTACATGCTAATCCTCATCTTTACATGAGATCATTACTTCTAATTTTTGAATACTTTCAACTAAAGATTAAATTATTATTTAATCTTAATTCCCACCTTTCATGTTTTATAACCCACGTCACTACTGACACTAATCTCAATGCATGCCAAATCTTTTAATCTGAATCATTCGTCTATCTTTCAATCTAAGCCTGTCATTCGAACAATCAATTTTCTATAAATTGGCCATATCTTCATCATTGTTACTCCTCCCGAAATCTTATGACTTTTGGAAGCATATCTATTATCTAAATCTTCAATGTTTTGCTAAATCACTATCATAGGCTATACTTGCACAGAGAAATCTAAAGGAAATTATAATCAAACAAAAAAATGGAGAAGGACAATTGAGGTCATACATGGAACTACGTAGATATTGGGTGAGATTGTTCAATTTATTTATGTTTTATCTTTCCTTTGTTATTTGTTGTTTAGCTTAGTTTACATTAGAGTTTAATTGCATTGTTGTGTGCTTTGATCTTTCTTATTGTCATGTGTTACATTGATGAACCTGACGTGAAGACACGCTCTTCGTAAATCCATAGAAATTTTATTCTTTTTTGTAGGTATCGTATGGTCTAACACATTTGACACATAGAACAACACAACTAAAATTTTGAGTCGCATATGAAGAGTAAAGTGACAAATCTAACACTACACAATGCATATGTGGCTTTTCACAACACAATTGACTGATAAAAACCCTCGACACATCTGCTGCCTTTCATGACGCATCTGATTGGTAAAAAAATTTGTTTCTGTTTTCCAAATTTTGAACTTTAAATTTTTCAATTGATTTATTTACTACTAATTCAGAGTTTGTAGCGTGTGTTTTTAAGGAGTTAACAAGTGTTTGTAGGACATGTGTAGAAGACAATTTTTTGAAACCTTTTTGCAGGACGATCGATGAAGAAAATTTTGAAATTACTGATGAATTATTTTGCAGGACATGTGTCGAAGACTATTTTGAAACAAATTGTTTGGTAGATTAGATAATTGTCATTTGGGCTTAAAATTAATCACTGTCTTCTATGTTTGGTGTGAAAGCACAATCTGTTATTACCTGATTCAATAATAGAAGTATCCTCTCCCC
The DNA here is from genome assembly GCA_007258455.2 of Sequoia sempervirens. NCBI lineage: Eukaryota > Viridiplantae > Streptophyta > Pinopsida > Cupressales > Cupressaceae > Sequoia > Sequoia sempervirens. Next base: position 842,916,628 of record VDFB02281492.1, on the reverse strand, counting down.
TTGCGCATTCGTGCGATCCTGGGTGTAAGAGAACCTGTTATTGACTCTAGGAATTGGGCCTTCCTCGGTGGGAAAAAGTACTCACCCTGAGGTGACTCAATCTGACAATGAAGATTTTTAGGCAAGCTACTCCCAACCAGTATACAAATGTGAACCCTAATGGAAAACTTAGGGTTATAGGTGTAGATTTGTTATGTAGAAAAGATCGTTGTATCTTGCCTCATGCATAGCCACCTAAACGGGTGTTTGAATTAAAAACCATTGTTGTAGAATCCAAAATCCTTCTATCTGTTGGTGCAGGTCGAACCTTTGAAGCCATCTCACATTCTTATGGTTCTTAGTAGAGATGAAAAGTATGCCATGAGAGTTTTATGGGTATTGAAGCTTGGCTGCCCCAGAGAAGTGAGTGTCGTGGAGGGGAGCCAGTGGGGTCAAGCTTGTAATCATCTGCTCTGAATAAGCGTAGTTGGGGAAACCCGAGTGAGAACTCAACAAATATTTTCATTGCCAGCCTAGGATTGTACTTGTCTGTTACTAAATTTAAAATTGTTTGTGTTGAAACCAAACTAAAATACTGTGTTTTCTATGTTTGTTATTTACCAAAATTTTATTGAAAAACAAATTGAGTCAACTCTGTCATTCACCAGAAAATCGCATCTATTCACCAGAACACCGCAATTGATAAACTGAGTCACATTTGTCCAATAGTTAGTCACATCTGTCAAATCGAGTCCAAAATGTCATTTACCAGAAAAAATGAGTCGCGTATGTTTAACAATTAGCCTCATCTATTACTTAGAGTCGCATTTTCCAATTTTCAAATTGCATTTGATATCTTGAGTCACATATGTCAAGTCTGCTAACAAACCTGATACTGGAAAACTGCATTTGAAACCCTCTGTGACGCATTTGATCTAGTGAGTCGCATCTGTAGTCTGGAATGACATAGATGCCCTATCACAAAACTGAGCTTTATTTTACTAGTCAATAGTTGTTGTTACCAAAAAATTGCATCTACTAAATCCTTAGTCACATCTGTCAAAACCTGAGTCACATCTGATACAGTGAGTCGCATCTGCCTGATACAGACCTGAGATATAGTTTGTCAAAAAACTGCATATGTTCCAGAAAACTGCATCTGCTCATTTCTATGATGCATCTACCTTTCTAAACAACAATTGTCTGATTACCAAAAAAACTAGAATTCACTGTCATAGTACACATAATCATACCAGTAACTAATCTATCTTTTCATAGTTATCCTTGAACAGAAACCTGAATGATTTGCTCAATTTTGCATCCTTTAGGTACCATTTAGTCATAGTTATAGTCATCCTACTTCCAAGTTTTAGTTTCATCTTAGGAGTACATATTACCTTTAGATCAAACTCTTAGGAAAGTCACTTTTTCAAACTTTAGAATAGGTCCACTTTCCACACTTTGGACAAACCATTGCTTCAACAAAATTTTTCATTGAACCTAGTCACGTCATCATATCTTTTGTCCTATAGTGATTCCTTCTAGCTCATCAGTCTAGTTTGGGAGGTCACCTTATCTTTGGTCCTAGTCCTACATAGGTTCCTTGACATAACTAAATTGATGCCTTGGTTAGACTTTAGGTGGTTGGTAACCTCATCTCAGGTTCACAAAATTGATTACCTTATAAGCTTTCTTAGACTTTGCATACTTAAACATTGTCATCCTAGGATAACATTATTTTAGACATTCCTTATTTGCCAGAAAATACCAAAAAAATAGTTGCATACATTCCTTATTTACATCCAGAAAATCCCAAAAACATAGACTAGAGTCATACTATCCATAGAAATAGTTTTGCATTCCTTTTATTTTGAGCTTATCTTACATGGTAGAAACAAGTTCCAAGAGAAAAGAGAGAAAAGATGTTAGACCCAAATGACTTTATCAATCCATTCTCAAACCCCTTCCAAGGGACATCCTCATCAAGACCTCACAAAACTTTGTTAGACAAATTCACCACTAGGGACCCACAAGGACACATAGTAGTGGAAGACTTACATGCTACAACACAAGAACCTGAGTTTGCTTCCTTTGTAGATGAAAACTGAGAAAATGATCCTCAACGATTCTTAGCAAAATTTCTAGTTGAAGGTGCCACCTTACCTACAAGATTTGATATCAGTACCTTACAAACTCAACCTACACAAGGGACAAACACAATGACCACTAGTACCACTATACCTCAGGTAACTGTAGCCATACCATTTGGCATACCTACACAGAGTATGACAGTCCATACATCTCCATTTGGTACATCTTGCATGACACATGGTCTAAATTTCACCATAGGGGCATCATCGTCCAATCCCTTCAATCCTCTTGTTGGGAACAAAAGATCCAAAACATCAACTCCTACACCAAGTGTCAGTGTCATTGGTACCATACCCTAGACAAAAACTATACCAAGTGTCAATGTCACTAGTACTATTCCAAAGATTGGGGTCTGACATACATGAAACATACCCTCCTTTCAATAAGGAAGCCGACCCATCCCTTCACAAAACATCCCCATTCCTAATCAACCAACATCAAGTCACAACCCATTCACACAAATTCCAAATCAAAACCCATTCACTAATACTCCAAATCAAAATCCATTTTACATACCAACACTTAACCAAAATCCATCACAAAAAATTGGATTCCAAAACACGTACCTAGACCACAACAATCCATCTGACACATCATTGACTCAAGTTGACGTCCTGCAGACACAAATGCAAGCCCTCCAAACATAGATGGATAACATGATGGTGTCTAACAAAAGAACCTTTTCAGCAAAGGATTTATGCCCATTTCCCTTTGAAAAATCATTATACATGACACCTTTCCCACATGGGTATGTTATGCCTAACTTTCCCAAGTACAACGGAAAGTGTAATCCAATTGAACATATAAGGGAATTTTCCACGATGTGCATAGATGTCGCTTACGACCCCACTTATCTCATGAGGTTGTTTCTGAAAACCCTTATTGGTATTGCACTTGAATGGTTTTCTAAACTTCCGTATGGCATAAAATCATGGGGTGAACTAGCCAAACAATTTATCAAATAATTCTCCTTCAACATCGACAAAGAGATCAACATAGCAACCCTATGTCACACTACACAAGACGAAGGAGAAAAATTTATCACCTTCTTCCAGAGATGGAGAAGTATAGCTAGTCAATGTCCTGTGGAAATACCTGAGAAACAAAAAGTCACTATATTCCAAGAAAACCTCAACTAAAAATTAAGAAGTGATTTGAGAGTACACTATTGTACTACATTTGCGGAACTAGTGGAAAAGAGCCTCATACTAGAAAAAGGTCTCATAGACAAAGGTGAACTCAAGGTACCCAACATAAATCCAACTGTGCATAACACCCCTAATGATAGAAACAAGTTTTGGTCTCAGAACAAAAACATTACCAACGATGGGGTCGTAGATGCTAAAACCCTACAAGCAGGACCAATCATCACACTTAGAGGAAACAACCCCTCCAATAACACACTTAACACAGTCAATCAACCTCCCAACACTGTCCAAAAAACCAAAGGACCACAACAACAAAGGAGGTTTCCAAAACGTGAGTTCACTCCCCTAGGGGAACCAATCGAATCGGTCTTTAAACAATTGTTGCAACACAAACTTATACAACAACCACAACCAAGAGATTATGATCCAGGACAATTTAAACCCTTTTGGTGGGATGACAATGCCTTTTGTGATTTCCATTGAAATAAGGGACATAGCCTACAAAATTTTCGACAACTGAAGAACATCATACAAGATCTTGTTGAGAACAAAAATATTGAGGTTAGTGGACAAAAAATAACATCTTCAAACATTGATCACAAGGTCTTTTCTGATCCATTACATGACCATGGGAAAGGAAAAGCCCCGAGTTTAGGAAATAAGACCAATACTTCGGCCAACTATGCTAATGTCAAGCATGATTATAGTGGCCCAATCATAAATCACCTTTGAGCCACTGATGAGAATGTTAATACAATTACCATAAAGAAAACTCCTGAGTGTGCTGTCAACACTTGTCACACCAAAATCACTATCTAGGGCTCTCCATCACAACATCCAACACAAACCTCCAAGCATTAGTATAACTTACTTGACCAGTTGGGGAAGACCCCAACTCAAATCTCTATCTTGGAATTGTTGCGTATCTCCCTTGATCATCGATCTATTCTGGACAAAGATTTACAAAGCACAACTATTTTGAACGACCTTGATGTCAATCATTTCCAAGAGATGGTAGGCTACTTAACCAAAAATCATCATGCCACTTTCTCTGAAGAAGATTATGTAACCAAGAAGATAAATCATAATGACCCGCTACACCTTGAAGTCCTTGTTCATAAAATGAAAGTTAGATGAGTCTTGGTAGATGAAGGAGCAGGGTTAAATCTTTGCACCTTAAAATTGGTTAAGGCATTAGGATTCTTAGAGGCATGTGTGGACACCACCAAAATCATTGTCATTAAGGCTTATGATGATGAAGAACGAAAATCAAAGGGGGTTGTAACACTCCCTATGAGAATTGGTCCTGCGGTTATGGATACAAATTTCCAAGTCTTGGATCTCATCCTCCCATATAACCTTTTGCTAGGTAGACCCTGGATTCATGCTATGAAGGTAGTCCCTTCTACCTACCATCAATGTCTTAAATTCCACTACAATGGCACTAAGATTACAATAGATAATGACCTAGATCCATTCCAATATTGCACCAATCTATGAGAGATACCCCAACGCCAGGTGCCTGTAAACCAAGAATCTTCATCATCCAATTCATCTCACTATGTCGATCCATCCACTCTCTCTAAAACATCCACTTTTCCATCACTACCTTCCACTCCTAAGGTTGAAATCCAAGATAAGGGTTGTGGAGGGTATCACATGAAGGAATCTTATTGTGTCAGCTATTTGGTTCCTCCAAAATCATATGGTTTACCTACAACAGATAGGAGACAATCAGTGGTCACTATACACATCCCTCCCACAACAACTTTCACAAAATGGGGAGAATTAAGTAAATAAGCCATAAACAAAGAAGATGTGACCTCCTGGTTATACAAACAAGACAATGAAGAACCTCCTCCACTTGCTTAGATACCTAAGGATCAATATGGAAAAGGTTTCACGATAATGTAGAACAAAGGATATAATGGATACAGTGGCCTAGGATTATATCAAAATGGAAGGATTCACCCTATCATTATTTCTAAATGATCGAAAGGCCTAGGGCTTGGGTTTCAACTGCTCGAGATTGGTGTTCCTAGTACCACATCACCTTTACTAGAGGAAGTAAGTGCTTTTGAAATTATCGAGACATCCGATGAACCATCTGACCAACCCTACTGCGATTCCCCTGACTCTAACGAATATGAGTGGGATTCCCTATCCTCCACCTCTATCATGGACCTTGATAAACTATTTGGAGAACTTGAATTAATGCTTAAATCCTCACAAAGTCCATCTAGTTACCATCCACAAAAGACTTTGACAAAAGAGGAATGGTTTAAACATTACTATTGTGAATCTTTTGATCCTACCTCTTGGGAAGCTTACAAATCCACTTTCGATAACCAAACCTTAGCAATAGGCCCACCTCTGAATCCACCAAAGTCCAAGCAAAAGAACAAAGAGGATTTGGTAAGAAACCTTAGTGACTATGTGAACAACTCAGCCTTTACCTTGACTCCTGTGAAATTTGACACCTCTGATGATGACATGCCCTTAGTATACCCCCAACTTATTGATTGGGATCAACAAGAAACTCCAATATTAGACATCTTTGAGAACACTGAAGCAATAGCTGAGCTCCTGAGACTACGAGAAGGCATACCTAGTGGTGATCATAAGGCTGGATTTACCATAGACTTGGATAACATGGCATATTTTGGGGAATCTGTTCATTATTACTGCAACTGAATAATTTACAAGGTGGATTGAAGTTATTCCTATGACCTACATTATCGACACACAAATTTCTAAGTTTATCCTAAACTATATCATTTGTCAGTATGGTGTCCCTCAATCCATAATCACCGATAATGGCTGTCCATTCAAGAACCAAGAAGTCCATCACCTTTGCGAAGAATTCCATATCCAACATCATTTTTCCACCCCATATTACCCACAAGGTAATGGCCAAGCTGAGGCATCTAATAAAGCAATCATTAGAATCCTCAAAAAGACTATCAATGATGCTAGTCATGATTGGCATTTATAGCTTAATTCAACCTTATGGGCTTACCGCACAAGCATCCGTACTCCCACCGACACCACTCCATATTCCTTGGTATTTGGTTCTGAGGCCATCTTGCCTATTGAGGTCGAGATTCCTTCCCTAAGGGTATCCTTGAAAGGGCATATTGACGATGAAGATTACTGTGTGTCAAGACTACATGAGCTAGAGTTCCTGGATGAATGAAGACAAAAGGAATTAGATCATTTGCAAGCATATCAAAATCATCTTCATCACAACTACAATAGGAAAGTCTTGAATATAAATTTTGAAATTGGTGACGTGGTCTTAATGGAGAATCCAAAGAATCAAACAAAAAGAGAAAAACCAGGAAAGTTCAAACCAAACTGGTTAGGACCTTACATTGTCACAAAAGCTTTTGGATTAGGAGCCTACCAACTTTCCACTCCTAAAGGGGAACCACTATCAACACCAATTAAAAGTCTTCATCTGAAGAAGCTCTACCCATAGTTTCTGAGAGCCTTGTCTTAATCATCAAAAATACAAAAAAATCAAAAAAATCGTTACCTCGGTGAAATCCTGGCAAAAAAGCATCTTGGTAACATCAAAAAAATTGAAAAAAATAGAAAATAATAAAGATAAATAAGCTATCCAATAGTGAAAACCACTTCGGTGGCACTTTGGATAAGTACCATGGTGAAAACCTGGCAAACAGGCGCCATGTGTAGTTGACTCTGCTCCTTTGTTTACCATCATTCCAATCTGACTTCCCCTGTACATATCACCTATCACCTATCCATCCCTTGTACACATTGTTCATAATAAATGGTTGTCCTGTCCATAAATTGGAACGATTGACATTGAGCACACCTCATATCCCCCTTCCATCTTATTCATAATAAATTGGTCTTATAGCTAACTGGGGGAAAGCACTTGACTTATGTCATATTGATTCTCACAATGACTGTTCTAAAGATGTAAAACCATCAAGAAATCCAAAAAAATCACAAAATGTCCTTTAAAAAAAAAACATCATAAAACTTCAAAATGCAAAAAAAAATCAAAACATGTCAAAAATCCAAAAATAGAGTCAGAGTCAGTTGCACTAGTCAGTCTTTCTCATTAATCGAACTATGTTGCCTCTACAACTGGGTGTAGGCAAGGCCATCTGCTGATGTGCCCCTGAGGTATTAGGTCAGTCCTCTTAGTTTTGTTTGTGTAAAATCACGACTCAATCCATTTGTCTATATGACAAGGTCATTGGTGGTGTCAAACTACGAGGTCTCTGTGTTTATAACATAAGCAAGGCCATCAATCGATGATCCCCCGAGGCCCCACTAGGTCAGTCCATTAGGGTTCATCACATTTACTAATTAATTCAAATATTCAATCCATTGTCTATCACACACATCTCATATTTGTAATTAATTCAAATATTTTGTTAGTCAGTCTTGTCAATTAAAATAATGGCTCAATCCATTGTCTATAAGACAAAGTCATTGGTCGTGTTGAACTATGAGGTCTCTGTGTGTATAATTTAGGAAAGGCCATCAATCAATGAGCCCTTGAGGCCGTACTAGGTCAATCCTTTAGGGTTCGTGGTCACAGACAATCAATTTTGAACACATCATATCAAGTCATGCATCAACAAGATGAACAAGTCAGCAATGTCATCAAGTCAAATCAAACAAATTGCCAAAGCAACAACCAAAACAAATCAACTTATGTTTGCTACAGGATGTGTCTTTCCTGAAACCAAACATCATCAAAACAATCAACCTATGTCTTATACAAGATGAGTCCTTCCTGAATACAGACACTTTCAAACAATCATCATATCCTTACACAGGTTGTCACATCAACGACATCAGACTCAACATCTTATACGATACGTTTCTTTATGAAATCAAGCTTTTGTGATGCCTTATACAGATAGTCATAACATCGAAACTAGACTCAATGTCTTATACGGTATGTGTCCTTCCTGAAATCAGGATCTATCAATCAATCCTCTTATCAATCAAAACTATTAAACAAATAGATCAAGTTTTGGAAAATATTTTACTGGCTTTGACTTTGTGGCTTATTTATCTTATCATTTCATTTGACTTTATGATTGGAATCCTATTACTAGCTTTCTCAAGGATGTCCCATGAAGGATTTAGAGAAGCAACAATGTATCAAAATTCTATTTTCTTTGATTGTTGTTTGTTGACTGTCTTTTGGCTTTGATTTTTGAGTCATGTTATTAGCTTCCTCAAGGATGTCCCATGAAGGATTTAGAGGAGCAATGACGTTTCATGACCCATCTTTTATTTTGTTTGTTTTATGTTTTGTCTTGAAAAAAAGACTGGGGTAATTGTGCCCTTAGTATGAGTTAGGACATTCCTTGTCTGCGACTGACTGTTTTAGTAGGTGGATGACCATGCACACCTTGATCTATCTCATATCATGGTGTTTTTCTCCATTTGTATTATTTACCGCCCAATGATGATTTAATGCAAGGCCTATTGTGTTTCGGAAAAATATCAAAGATTGCTAATACTAACATCCATGTCTTTTATTATTCATCTTCTTGTCGCACTAACATTTCTTCTTTCTTGCATTATGACGGAGTCCTGTGACACACAAAAATATAAACCATCCTGCATGTGCATTCACATTAGAAACATTAGGTAAATATCATACATATTAAATCATACATGTATGCTGCATTTGAAAATACAAAAATATAGGCATTCATAGCATTTAGGAATCCATGACATATCATCCATTAATCATCATAATTTCCATAGCATATTATCACAAAACATACATGTCAATAGCATGATACATACATACATTACATTGCATCTCATAATCATCATATAGAATCAACATAACATAATATCATAAAGGCTGCATAAACATCATAAAGTAAACACTGTAGCATCCATAACATGATCATCCACAACATGTACTTATCAAATAAGAACTGCATATCATATAGAACACATGTATAATAGAATACTGCATAATCATAAATAGAACTACATATCATATAAATCAACACCAAAATCATATATATATCACTCAAAAAGTGTGACATCACAATGTCATAATATATCTGTCAAAATGAAGCCCATAGGCTCAATGATCAAAATAGAATGGCTATAAATAAATGTTAGAACATGTCCCTAGCTGAAACTCCCACTACTCCCATGTGGAGAATGTGGAGGTGATTGACAACAAGATGCTGATGATCGCTGAGCAGAAGGTGGCTTGTCATATGGTCTTGAACTACGAGGTCCCTTGACCCCCTCTTTACTCACTGTCCTGCTATGTGTCTTGATTTGTGACCTACTGCTATGTGCCTGAGAATAACTAGGAGCTCATCTCTTAGGAGGTACCTCCTCCTCATATAAATCCTAGTAATAGTGCTCTCTATCCCCCAACTCTACCCAACTCCTGAGCCATATCATTGACTGGTCTTGTGCAGAGAGTCCTCAACTCTATGAATCTCTAGTCAGTCTCCTGCCCCTAGGCTACTGCCTGATCTCTATCCATATATGCTATGTCCCTCTCCATTTGAATGGAGTCTCTCTCTGCTATCAGTGCTCTAACTCACTCCTCTAGAGACTCTACCCTCACCTGTAAGTTTGTCAGCCTTTGGTCAATAGGACATGTATCCTCCTGTTGTGGTTGATTGTCCATCTCCATGTCC
>VDFB02281492.1:842831808-842906576 GCA_007258455.2 Sequoia sempervirens | reverse complement strand
ACACCTAAAAATCTAATTTTTAACCCTATTAAATGCACCTAAATGCAAAAATCGAGACAGTTTTGTGTCACATACCCTGGGTCTTGCATCTACTTAGTGTTGGTACTCTCAAACATGCTCTGAAAGGTAAAGAGGAAGCACACAGTGAGCCATTTCGCTAAGGTATCAGACCTCCAAATGCACAAATCTCTAAGGGTTGAATGCACAAATGAATTGGAAGTAAGTGTTACCCTTCTCACCTATTTAAGCCTAAAAATTAGGGTTTTTTTCCCTAATTTGAGCCAAAAGCTAGAGTTTTGACCTATTTTACCTATTTCCACCCTATGAAACCTATTTTGAGCCGTTTTTGCGTTTCTAAGGCCATTTTTGGCATCTTGGGGCCTTTTTTAGCACCTAAACCTATATTTAACTTTGTCGAGAAATCAACCCAAAATTCAAAACTTTCACCTGATTTCTTGAGAGAGAAAGGAACTAGCTCATTCCTTTCACTGGGGTAATAGTGGTGCATCCAAAAAAACTTAAAAAATATATTTTTTGATCTTGCAGTATTTTTTAATCCAAAAAGTGTCAATCTTTGAACCAACGTAACAAGTACCTCGCTTCAAAGAGGGGAAAAATGCAAAAACTTAAAAATGTCCTAAATGATATCATACACTCGAATCTAATATACTAACATCGCTTCATCCTAAAACCCATCCTCTTTTGGCTTAATTGATTAAATTAGCCTAGATATTTAATTAATTGCATCATTTTCATCTATTAACCTAATTGACCTAATTAGGTTAAATCACCTCCTTTCATGCTAACCTTTCATCCTGTTAAATTGGATAAATCAAATTATCTAATTTAATCCCTAAGTAATCTTATTTAATTAAATAACCCTGAGTTATTTAATTAAATATCATATCACTTCCCCTTTTAATTAAATAAATAAATTATTTAATGAATATCCTAATTCCCCTAATTTGCATAAATTCAAACATTGTTTTAATTATTAAATTATTAATTAAATCTAATCCTCCCACTTGCAAAGGAATATTCCCTAGGAATATTCCTCCTTTGCACATACCTCCAAAAAGGGAATATTCCCATAGAATATTCCTTCTCCTTTGCATAGTTAAATTTGGTTTATTAACTAAATATCTATTTTTCCTCACCCATGAGAATATTCTTTGAGAATATTCTCTTTCTTCACTCATTTGAAAAAGGAAATATTCCTTTTTCAAACAAACTTTCAACAAGACTTCTTGTGCAAGTTTTGAAAGTTTGTTTGTTTGGATGAATGTAAGCCCTTGATTAAATATCATCTTTCATCCTCAATGCTTGATGGGAATCCATGCCTCCATCTTCCTTCCATATTGACCATTGATTAACTTTTTCAATCTTAGCCCTTCATTTCTCATTTGTCCTCCTATAAATAGGCAACTATTTGGAGACAAATGGATCCATCTTTTAAGAGAAAACTTATGTTGTTAAACTCATTTTCATCTTCCATCCATATTTTGTGTTTTAAAAGGAATTTTAGGTTAATTTCTTTCATCATACTAGCTTAGCTTCCATTAATGGCTTCCATTGTAACTTATGTGCATCCATTTAGCATATTTTATAATTAGGGTTTTAATCTTTCACATATTTCATACATTTAGAATAGATTTGCATACACCCATATCGATCATCTTAGCATATATTATCTTAAAATAGCTTTCATCATTTTAATTTATCTCTTAAATCATGTTTTCATACACATCTCTCATCGATTTCGTTGATTCTCTTCAATAGAATTGATTGAAACAAGCTCATTATCCAAGGGATTAGGAAAAGGTCGCCATTCCCCATCAATGTGACATCACTCCTCCAATAGGATAAGTTTCAATGAATTAGAATAGTTGTTTTTGAAGCTTACATATTTTAATATGTTAGTTTTAATGGATTCTTAGTTTAGTTTACATTGAATGATATTATTGGGACTAATGCATAGTGACTTAAATACACTTTGAATCCTCATGGATCAAGTGCAGTTAACCTATACTACGATCATTGATCATAGTTTTTTATATTGTGAAGGTGTTATATCCAAAATTTTCGTATTATTTGTTCTTCCACAGAGAAAGTTTGATGTGACAATGTTCAAAACTATGTTGTCTAGTGACTAGTTACAATGTATGTTGGCTTGGACCAACTTATTGGTGCATGAATTTGCAAAATGGTTTTATGAGAATGTTCTTGTATATCATGTTATGTTTTTTTTTCTCTACAAGATGTTTTTTAGTTCCTCTAGAACAAGTTGTGCTTTGGAATAAAAATTTTAATGGGTTATTATTTTGCTTGGCCGACTAGGGTATGTTAAAGGTGTTCAAGGAGTGTTTGAAGGTGTTATATGGGTCATTCTAACTCAATTTTTTATCTAGATTTCAAGAAGAGTTTTAAGGAATTGTATGATTCATACTGACTCATTTGGGAGAAGCACAAGTAATGTTTAATCATTCGTGTGTACTGCCTATGTTGTGATGGCCAACATGCTACAAGTTTCATATTTTATTGCTTAAGGCTAACCTAATTTCAATGTGTGAAGAGTGTGGATGTTGTGAAGAGTGTTTTGGATTAGGTTAAGCATGTGTTGGAATCCACAAGCAATGTTCCTCTTCTTGGTGTTGCATGTAGTCCATTTGGGTATTACCCTCTACACATTTCATGTTTTTGTTTAATCTGTGGCCGACCTATAATTGTAATATTCTTGTTGTTATTGGCTGACATATAATGTAATTAATATAATACCATGTATATATTTTAAACCTACTTGATCTAGGTTGGGTGTTAGAGAAATTGAATGAGGATGTGTAATGGATTATGATAATTGTGTAAGTGACTGAAAGAGAAAGAGAAGAAGTGAAAGATCCTGTTTGGATTCACTTTGATCATATTTTTGTGACAGAAGAGAAGTTAAGAGTGTGCCCAACTATTTGTTGGAGGCAGTGAACCAAAAGAAAATCTTCTTGAAGGCTGAAAGTAGTGAGCCTATAAGCTATAGAGAAGACATTTGAAGAAAAGATAAAGCATAATTGTAATCATCAAATGATAAGTGACAAAGCAGTATTGTAATCATCAAAAAGATTAAGCCTAATTGTTAGATTTAGACAGTCAAAGGAATATCAAGTTGTAATTTTTTTTGAGTTTTTTCTCAGTACAGGGAGTAGTTGCTTCCTTGGGTTGTAACCCTAAAAAAAAGTCTTTTGGTAGTTGTAGTTTCTTTAGGAGTGACCCTAAAGCCTTTCTACAAGGAGTATTAGCTTCCTTGTGTTGTATCCCTAAAAAATGTTATAATTTTTTATTCATTTGTGAGATTGGATTAGGATAGTAGGTCCTAGAAAAATTTCTCACCTTGGTTTTTCCCCTTTGGGGATTTCCATGTACATCTAGTGTTGTGTGGTGTTGTTCATTATGTGAACATATTTTATGTTTTTGTTTGTGTTGCAAATTTTAAGTTTTAGTTTTCTTTGAAAAGTTCAAGATTTGATAGAATACTAATTCACCCCCCTCTCAATATTGTGAGATGTGTTCAACAATATGTCAAACCCCTAACCTTCATATAAGCTCCAAATGGCTAGTCTAATAGAAGATTGTGAGATGTTTCTTAATATTTGCATTGCTTCTTTGAGTTTTAGTAAGAATAACTTGAAACATATTCTGATCTTGGTGCATTACCACCCCTCTATTTTTTTATAATCTATCTCCCTTTCCTCATATAATCTAATAGGAGAGGAATAGTTTAGGGTTGTTTAGTTTTGATTTGGATCAATACTTTTTCATCTATATTAGAGAGAAATTTGACCTTGTCAAAGGTTCTAATCTCAATTGCAGGGGTCCCACAACTTGAGATAAGTCCCATGTTTCCCTAGAATTATTGAACAATAGGCTTATCAAGGGTGCAATTCCAAGTGATAACAAGTGCAATGACTCTAAATTCACCAACCATGTGAATGGGATGATCACATAATCCTTTCCATCTTCCCATTTTTCTATTGTCCCATTAAGATAATTTATTTTTTTAGAGGGTTGGTTCCTCACTCTAACTTGCATGAAATCTTCTATGATTTTTTCAAGTTTTTATCAAAATTAATTCTTCCATTACTTTTTCCCAAAATAATTCCTTTATTCATCTCCTCCAAAAACTATCATATTATAATTGATGGTCTTATTATCAAACAATATAAGAATGTTGATCCTTTTTGAATAATTGACCATGACTTGAAGATTCCAAAAAATCCATTTAGAAGATCTTTATGCTAGCATAATCTTAGACACAACCACAACTAGAATCTTGCTATGAAGGGGGAAAAAACTAGGAGATGGGGTAGGAGCATAAATATGGAGGACGAAAAAGTGGTCAAAACCATTTTTTATTTGAAATAGTCAATAATATGATCTCATTATAGTTTAGCGGTGGCAAGCCGAAGTCTCAAGTTTTATCAATCCTAAGCATGATCATGTTATAGCATGAACATATTATAATGTGAGTAGGTAGCAATGTGTTCATATTTACAACTACATAGAAAAAATAGACATGATTCATATATGCCATTTTAAATTCATAATATGACTATGTTATTGTGTCTTCATAATTTGGGTGATTTGGAGCAACTTCATTGAAAGAATCATGTATTAACGATGTGTAATAGGTAATTTCATTCAAAAAAATTAGCAATTTGAGTTAAAATGATTTTTTTTAATTTTTACTATTTTAATTCATTATTTTTTAATTATTAGAAAACTTTAACCCTTCAACACCCCCCAAACCCTCACACACTGAATTAAATGTGATGAAAATACTATTAAAAAGTGTGTGCAAATCAATCCCCTCAAAGACCTCAATCAATTTTGAGGCATCCTTGTGATACCTAAGAAAAATATTATGTCCAATAAATCATAATAAAATGGAGATTCAAAATTAATAGAAACTTGAAAAATACAAATACAACTTGAGCATGTAACAACAATCTCTTGCGATATCATTGGAATTTATAATATTGCATATAGATTTAGTCAATGGGAAAATTAATACATGGAAAAAAATTAGAGACAATACTTGTCAATATTATTTTATAAAACTATCGTATAAACAAGTGAAAGATTAAAATAATAATAAAAGTTATTTATGTGCATTACTTTTCTATAGAAATAATTAGCGTATGCATACAAGTTGCAAAAGGTTTCCTATTTATTGGTGCCAAAATACTAAGGAATAAAGGATAAATTTTGAAATAGGTGGTGGATAGTTTTTACCATCTCCTTGCAACAATAATGAAGTACCTCAATATTTCTTCAAGGAACTCTATTTCAAGTTTATCTTCAATAAAATTATAAATTATTTTACATTCTTAATTTCCATGGAAAAGGTAAAGGTTCTACACAAGATAGAAGGGGGCATGTCATACCCAAGACCAGCTAGTGAGATCCCTTACATATTTTTTTTACATGTCATACTCCCTATAGCTATAAAGGAGATTATTGAGGTACCAATTTTATAGTATATAAATTGACTCACACAAATATTTTTATAGCATATCATACCTCTTTCTCAAGGTGATGAGGGTGAGCCTTCAAGGTGTCAACTATCACCACACATTTGATGTTTTTCTACATCCTCTTGTGACAATAGTTCCAAATAATTTTGATGAGGTATACAATATATTATGTACATGGTTATGGCATTTGTACACATGAAATATTATTGTTCTTAAATATTCCCTCTAAATACAAAAACACCTTCTATATTAACCTAATACTACCTTTCTTGAACTTGAAATAATTGTTTATTGGCTAAAACTACTATTTTCATGAATTTTTTTATAATACCTACAAGAGGGTTTGGTAAGCAATGCAACTAAGCTATGTAAGTGGCATCACTATCTAGAGAAGTGACAATACAATTATATTCACGAATGGTAGTGGATGGAGGAGGTTGTTGAACACCCAAAATATTGAGGGGGGTAAATCAGTATTCCTTGAAATTCAACTTAAAAGTGCATTAAAAATCATCTACTTAAACTTACAGAAATAGAAAGAAACAATATAAAGCATGCACCACAACAATCAATAGATTAACACTAGATTTTATGTGGAAAACCCTTGAAAGGGAAAAACCATGATGAGGATAAACTCATTATATTTCATAACCGATTACAATAGATCATATTTTAAGGGACTCACTATCCAAAAAATAAGAGTGCTCACTACCAAAGGTAGATCACTTCTTCCCAAATTACAAATGAACATACAAAAATGGATCACTTCCAGAGTTTGAACTGTTTACAATGCATCTATTATATGTTGAAGACACAGTTCTTTGTTTTACTCAGAAGAATGACTTAACACACTTCATCCTTTACTATCACTCTTATGCATATGCACAAGATTACCACTATCACATTATGCTCTTCTCTCTAAATACTAATAATAAATTCTCTCTCTCTCTATATATATATATATTTCACAAGCAGTCATACCATCAACTAGGTCGACCTAATTAGATGGAACATATGACCCCAAAACATGTCGACTCAAAACTCCAACATAAATACCTTGTGAAAATAGCCAAAATGTGTTCTTCACCAAAAATAGGTCGTCATGACCTATTAATACTCCCATGAATTTTCACCATACACAATTCAGTCTTGCATGACCCAAAAAACCTTAGGCCAATACCACACAACCAAACTATTAAAATACCAACTAAATGCACCAACTATTCATCCATAACTTGATGCATGGATCACCAAACCACTTGAAACTCAGAATGCACACGCATCTAACATCCCAAGGACTTTCTAAAATCCACAAAACACAATGACCATCTATGGTGGAATACAGAGCATTCCAACATGAACTTTGCAACAATAACTCTGTCACTACTTAGTTTGATACTTTTTCATTAATATCTTTTGTTGCAGAAGACATAAAACCTTGAAAATTTGGATATGGAATCCTTCACTATGTACCACTATTATATCAAAACTTCATGACAAGATAATGCAATGTGTTACAATGTGGACCACAAAATTGTTCCACTATTACATTGAAAATACATTATCTCAGTTTGGGACTTAGCCAATTTCCAAAAAAACACTTGGTCTTCTCTGGACTATATACATACTAATACACCATGAATTATACAATGATTTGAAATCAATGGCAACACCATACATCATGCTCATTTTTTCAACAATCTCCCCCTTTGTCATTAATAGTAACATGCATCTCTACTTCACTCCCCCTTTCACATCAAGGGAAAAGGGTTGTAAATCCACATTACATCCACTTACCAATATATCTACATGAGAATAGCTCCACCCGGCTATGTTATCCATCACCAAAAAGTCAAAATTGTATCGCATTACCATCTACTAACATTGCAAATGTACATTGATATAAAAACTTGTCTATACAATTAAAGAAAATATACACCTTAATTCCAATGACGGTAATTACCCTTATATGTTTCCTTTAATTTTGTAAGGTGTGACTCCCAATCCTTCTTGGCGAGTGGAAGCATGTAGCTCTAGTTTTTAAACTATACATAGAGTTCTTCTCCTTCCTCTGAAGAGCTAGGCACTATTGTCTCTTACAAATTTTTTTTGGCATTTTCCAAAGCTTCAATTAAATATGTAAGCCTTAGACTTACCATATCTTAGAGTTGATTGTACTACATTATTATTTTCTCTCTTTGTTTATATAGTAAAAAGAAATGAGTTTGCAGATTCTCAATGATCACTCTAGTTGCTCCATCCCCATCATTCACTAGATCATACACACCTAAATCTTGAGCAATTTGGGACTCAATTGAGTCCATCTGATCCTTTATACGTTTTGTAGATAATGGAAATTTCAAAAAAAATTTGAATAATAGTTTGGCTTCCTCCAAAATCTTTTGAACATCCTTCAAGTTTCCTTACAACTTGGTATGTGCAATAAAACATTTACACAAGGCATTAGTTAGCCTCTTATCATTCAATTTCCTTTTTACTTCCTTTTGTCTTCTCTTCCGAACTTATAGAGTGCTCCTTAAAAGAATCTAGCAATAACTTCAACTGGTGTACACCTAGTAAAGAAGTTTCAATAGAAACTCTAGGAAAGCCTTTTTGCAAAGCCTTGATAGCCTCATCAACTAACTCAATGCATTTTTGTGATTTTTTAGTATATCCTTTCTTGTGGAGGCATGACCTCGCCAAGTTACAACTTATGGAGAGGAGAAATATTATCCAAATCCACTTGACCTCATTACATTGGAATTTGTAGTAGTTGTATAGACACCACTAGTTGGAACTACATTTGCACATCTTGAAGATATTTAAATGAACCTCTAGAGGGTGTGAAGGATTCATATCCTATTTTTGTTCTTTCTTCTGCATGTATATCATTCTTCTCCTTTTTTCCACTATCAGAACACTTTTTTACAGTCTTCTCAACTTTTGGAGGAGTCATAGTTTATTCCTTTTGAGATTTTTTCTTCTCTAGGAATCCTTTCTCATCTTCTTTTATTTGCTCAAAATTTATCTGCCCATCCAAAGGGTTTTTATCTATCATCTTTTCTCCTTACTCATGCTCATGTTTCTCTTTGACTGACTCATTACTTTCTATGAAGGATGTGTCTTGTTGCATTTTATATTCATCACCCTAAGAGGCTCCTAATTATTTAATAAATTTTTCAAAAAAAATTTATTCTCTTCCCTTAAATTCTCTATATCATTCTTATCTTTTCCCATAAGAGTATTTACTCTTTTCTTTGTCTTGAATTCTAGGGCTTGCAACAAATAAAATTGAACTTTTTCCTCATGAGCTAATGAGGAACCAATCTTCTCCAAGGAAAAATATTTCATCTTTGCATCTTCTACCACTACCTCTTGTATTCTTGCACTCGATACACCCTTTTTCTCATCCATGAATTGATCCCCTATCTCACCTAGGCCAACATTAAATGTCACCATGTATCTGAAAATGGCCTCTTCAATTGTTTCCTTATCTGCATCATTGGCTTTTGGATACAATTTAGTTGTATCCTTAAGGATTCCAACCTCTGCTATAGCATTGAATAGTTTATCAAGCTTCATGGGACTTGTTAGCTCTCAAAAATGCATGTTTGAACCACGAAAGGTTGCCAGGCTTTCACAACGTTTTAGGGCAACAGACAAGGTCAAAAAATTTAGACCTTCTACTCTCTAGGTGTTGCTAGACCTAGGCGGGTGTACCTATATGAATCAGGTAGACTTGACTTTTAATTTTCTCTCTTGCAGTAATTTTTCCATGATGGAAAATGAAAATGGACAAATAAAACTAAATTTGGTATATATTTTATACCAATGCTTAAAACTAAATTCTCATATGCTCAGTTAATAGATGTGAAAGGAATGAATAAAATTGGATGATGAAACGCAAAGACTAGTGCCTTATTGGGTATGCAGAGTCAAGAGAAATTTGAAACAAGTACTTCGTTATGGTAGACATTCAGGTTATTTAGCATTTGATATAATTTATAACTTGTATAAACATGCAAGATTATGATTACCAAGTTCTTTTTAATGATCCAATTAATATTCTCTAATTACTATGATTAATTTAAAGGGTTTAATTTTTACTGGAAAGAACCAATCAATCAACCATACAGATGCAGCAAATGTGCACTAAAAGACTGGATATAAACTTGTTACACCAATTTGAATAACCCGAAAACACCATACTAGAGACAACTTCAATAATACTTTAAATGAACACCATAAACAACTGATACCAAAAACAACTGCACCATATTATTAGATTTCAACTGATATCTCCATGATTTGAAACATGCAGCATAGTCTCATATTGGCAAAAAAACATTGTATTACACTGTATATTCTCTACCTTATCTGCTCTAAAAATCTAAAAAAATCCCCTTTTACACAATCGGGAATGAACATTTTTTACACCAGCATCTAAACAGGCACATCGTTTCATATTCCAATGTCACCAAATAGTTGCAATCAGGCCAATTAATCATTATTGAAATAGTCACTGAAACAACCCAGTAAGTATTGCAAAGGTAATTAAATCGCTATCTGCCCGTGTTCTTATTCTCTTTCGCTGTGACTTTATAGTATTGGGAAAACCTCATCTAGATTTCATTATGTTTCCCCGAAAGCCCTTTTGCCTCTTATGTGTCACTGTAACCTTCAACCGTCAGAGAGACATCATGTAGACAGGGCCTCATTTTGCTGAAAGTCATCCACCATCTTGTGTCACTGAGACAAATCTATTCTCTCACCGAAATGTAATCTTCTATCTCATGCGGGTCGCCATGACTTACTGTTATCGGGGAAACCTTATACAAAATACCTTTATTTTACCAAAAGCACTGAGTTCACCATAGATCGCCAAGAGAAAGAAATTCTCACACGAACATAATCCCCATGCACATTATCGATGAGACATATCAATGTCGGGGAAACCTCTCGTAGATTATTATGTCTCACTGAAATTCTTCATCCATATTAGTCACCGTGACACATGTTTCTTCTTGCCGACGAGTCCATCCATCCCATATATGTCATTGTAACTTATCGCTCTCGGGGAGACCTCTTGCAGATTTCATTACCTTTCCCCGAAAGCCCCTTTTGTCTTTTGTATTTCGCTGTGACTTTTCACCGTCGGGGGGACATCTCGTAGATTATATTGTGTCATACCGAAACAACCTGAACATGCCTGAGATTGCCAAGAGAATTCAAAACACACACCAACAAAGACTCTTTGTATTCCATTGGCGAGACCGAAGGTCACTCGCCGAGACCACATACCGATATCGCTAACTCCTACTGATATGCTCCTTTCATCCTTAGGTTGCCAAGACAATGCCAACCTCTCGCCGAAAACCATTCATTAGACTTCATCAGCAAGACCCAACAGGCTCGCCAAGACTTTACATCGAAGCTCATAAGTCTTACCGAAATGAATCCTCCCGCCACCGGTCAGTGTGACAATAAGACCTCGCTATGACTTCACATCGAAAACCCCATGTTTGGCCGAAATGAAACCGCATGTATCGTTCGGTGAAACTCCTCTTGATATGTATTCCTTTATCGGCGGTTGGAAAGACAAGGTGAGTTTGCCAAGATGTTTCCCTAGAGAAAATATCTCACTGATGAGCACCCTTTTGTCGCCAGTCAGTGAGACAATAAGGTCTCGCCAAGACCCTATCCCGAATACCATGACTCTGGCCGAAGTAAGTCCACATGAGCTAATCGGTAAGACACATCAAGTTCGCTGTGACATTACATCAATGCTAAAATATTTTGCCGATATGTTCCTCCTGACACAAGTTGATAAGAAATGAAGTACCCTGTGAAATATTACCCCAATGACCCTTGGCTCTTACCAATACATCTTATGTCGCCGAGACCATGAAGAGGTCCTGCCGAACGGCCTGTAGGTAAAATCTAGTCACTGTGATAGAAAAGGAGTCTTGCTGATAGACCTGAAGCATACAAATGTTAGCACAAAAACAACATGGGTTGGGGAGACTGCCATGAACCTATGCCGATAGGAACTGCAATATGGAAAATGCGTGACCCAATAGATTTTGTAGGGCTATACGGGAAAAATGCAAGCAAAATGTACTCATGGTGGGACTTCTTTGGAAAAATATGAATGTGAACAATATGTAAAATCATCATATTTTTACAGTTCCAACAGGACTATGCTCACAGATCGAAGGGGTCTTTTGCTTCTCCTTTCCCATTTCTGCAATGGTCTCTTCCTGAGATACTTTTGATTTCCTTTTGCAAACCAATTGTTCTTCTTCCTCTTCCTCTTGTTCTTCTGAAGTGATTTACTTCTCTTTTTTGATCCTTCTTTCTTTTTTTCTCTTTGGAGCCTTTTGTTGCATAGGGAGCTAGATGTGTCTATCTTCCTAGAGCCACTTTTTTTTTCCCCGAGGACTTTGAAACAACAAGTGTGTAGGTTGAGGTCTTATCTGACCTTCTTGTTCTCAATGTAGTTAGCAAAGGAAAAAATGTGCCTTTATACTTTGTTGTGGGGTCCATAGGGGTACCAAATTCCTTTTTTAAATTGTCTTTTATCTGTCCAACCTTTTCTTCAATATCCTTATTTTTCTTTTCCAAGTTCTCTTCCACACTTCTATTGATTAATTTATCTTCGTATGTAACAAACGTGTCAATTGTTGTATCTCTAGGCTTGCTCAATATAAGCTCTACAAGTCCAATCCAATCAAATTCAACCACCTCATAAGTCAACTCCAGAACCCAAAAAAAATTGAGTTCAACTTTTTCCATGTAGTAGTTATCTCTGCTAAACATAAATGCTATTTCATTCTTATACCTTTTTCCAACTTCATCCGGAATTCTTTCTCTCTCTTGTATCTATGCTTGAAAGGTTTTGAAAAATCCCCAAAACATTCACTAATAAGACTTTTTATCTACAAACCTCCTCAAACGATCTCTGATTTGAACAACTACAAGGATATTGCCTTACCAAACTACATTCTTCACACTGGGAAACTCATCAAGAAAGTAAAAAATTAATAAAATAATGAGAGTGTCGTACTAGAAAGTGTATAGTTTCTCCTTTATCCTCTGCAAATTTTCTAACAACTACAATCATAGGAGCTCACATAGATCAAAGAATTTTCCTTGTTTCACCATTTGATATGTAATGTGAATCATAATGGTAGTGGAAAAACCTTCTCTATTTGTGTAGAATACCTTGTAAGCAATCATCATTGAGGCATATTTGACCTTCAAATCTTTGATATCATCCACTTTTAGGGAACACTTATCAATTTTTTCTCCAGTAAGCTTCATCACCACTACATTTTTTACCTCCTTCAATGTAGGGATAGGGCATGTGGAGCTCATTCCAGTAACAACCCTTAGTACTTCTTTGTTTATCATATTCAACATGTCCAGCCACATGAAATCATTGTGTATTCTGCTTAAAATAAACTTCGCCCATTCATCTTCAAAACAAAAGTTGGGAAACTCTGTCCATACATCATTTTTTTTCTCCAACAAGCTAAGGTACTCTAGTTTCAACTGGAAATCATCTCCAATTAGCTCATTTTCCCTAAAATTTTATAGCTTCCAATGGTTATATTCACCCATTTGCGAATGAACGTAAATTAATACATCTTCTTTATGCAACACATTAATAGGAACCCTAGAGAATGCATTGTCTTTATCTATTTCCATTTATTTGTGTGGGTTCTACTTAAACTTATGCCTTTCCCTCTCAACCACATCAAAAACCTGATGAATAAAAATTTATTAACTTCTTTGAAATAGGGTTTGCAAGAGATTGTAAATACCTTATGGAATTTTGTCGATAGGGTTTCGTTCAACAGTTTTGAAATGCTTCAGATTATGTTTTCTTATCTCTCCTCTTTTAATTGCTCAAATAAAAATTCCTTTAGAGTGTGCAACATGAAATATAGACACTTTAATTATGAACTAAAATATGCATTAAATGCAGCAACAAAAAATTAGGTCAAAATAATGTCAAGCTTTCTTTGTAGCATCACATGCACTTCTAAACACTCCACAAATCTCTACATCAAGAGATTTCTCACCAGAATTTTCATCAATGGATCAATCATTTCAATTGATTCATGCATTATTATGCTAAAGAAATCGGCATCTCACCTTTGGCAAGGGCCTGGAAAGTTTTTATTTGTTAAAACTCCCCCTAAGCCAATGCTTTCTATCTAGTTTTCAAAGGAAACATCTACACCATAATTTGGCACAAATTCACTTTTCACACCATTCTCTTATTTTTTCTTCTAGATCTTGTTCATTTCTTTCAATGAAATCAATATTATTTTGTGAAACAAAGGGTTTCACATTCTTTCCTTTGCAAAACTTAGCTATATATATTGGTTTATTACATTAATAGCATATGACTCCTCAAGTTGTGGAGAAAACTTACTTCTTGCCATTTTATATTTGCATTTAAAAGCCTTATGTTGAAACCCATTGCATGAGAAATAGTAACCATAGAATGATTGATACACCATGCCACTAATGTAACCATTCATCATTTGACTTCTGCATTCACTAGCCTTATGACCTAGTCTATTGCATCTAAAGCATTGATCAAAAAATGATTGAAATTTTTGATTCATCTTTCTTTTAAATTCTACAACTATGTGCCAAAATTTATAACAAGAATAATACTAACCTTTAAAAGATGGATACCTTTGTGCAGCTGGTTGTCTGACACGAGGTCTCTTGAAATATTTCTTCTAGTTCTAAAATTGTTTGATATTGTTTTTCTTATATCCATTCTCCCTTTGTTCATTATTCTCCTTCTCAACATTGTTTGGACTCTGATTTTCCATTGAGCTTTCTCCTTTTTGAAACCCTAATACCTCTTTGTCCTTATGAGTTTTTTCACTAGCAAGCATATCAT
Organism: Sequoia sempervirens; assembly: GCA_007258455.2. Taxonomy (NCBI): domain Eukaryota; kingdom Viridiplantae; phylum Streptophyta; class Pinopsida; order Cupressales; family Cupressaceae; genus Sequoia; species Sequoia sempervirens. The sequence goes on along the minus strand of VDFB02281492.1, from coordinate 842,892,128 downwards.
CAAGAAAGGTGGAGCTCTTCTTGAATTTGTCTTCTTGACTCTTTGATTTCTCTAGATCATTCCTTAGAGACAAAATATCTTCTTCAAGCTTTGAGCATTCTACAAACGTATCTTTCAACTTGGCATTCAAGTAGTCTTCAACTCTTTTTCCTTCTTCAACCTACACTTTCATATTACTGATTATCTCATTGAATTGTCTGAGTTTCTTTTTTTTTCCTTGAGTTGATCTTTAACTTTATTGACTTTATTCCTCCACTTCTTGATACATTCATCTTCTTCCTTAAGAGTTTCTTTTAAATCTATATTGTAACGCTGAAATAATGAGCTTTGCACAATAGACACACCAGAATCAAGATTAGAAGCACACACGCATATACTAAAATCTAACATGCAAATTCATACGTTAAGCAACAAAGAACATGGGAAAGTAAAAACGTAATTAAAACTAGAACAATCTCACCAATTTTCAAACGTATTTCCATGAATTATCTCGATTTCCCTTCTCCATTTCGCTTGTATGGTATAATTGCCCTCATATTTTCAAGTAATTCGTGCAAGTATAGCCTATTGATAAAGATTAGCAAAATATCGAAGATTCAAGACAAAAGTGCTCTCCAAAAGTTATCAAATTCGCGAGAGAGATTTCGAGAGAGATTTCGCAAGAGAGATTGGAATGAAGAATGACAAATCAATTTATAGAAAATTGATTATTCGAATAACAGGCCAAGATTGAAAGATTAACAGACGGTTGAGATTGAGAGATTAGTCATGCATTCAGATAACTATAGAATTAAAGATTAAATAAATGATTTAATCTTCAGTTCGGATTCGAAAACATAAGAAATATCTTTGCATGACAAAGATGAAGATTGATTAAAGCAACTCTCTGTTCGAATGCACGCACAACACTTAATTAATTAAATAAGAATATTTAATTAATCCGCATGTACACGCAATTGAGTTAGAAGTGGACGATTGCATGATTAGACGAAGAGATTACTCGAAGATGCCACTCAGACATTAAATCAATAGTTAACTGAACGATTAAAATAGATGTCGAGTTGAGTAAAAGTGAATACTTAGATAACTCACATAATTACCTAAGATATAGAGGAATGCGTTAAAATAGAATTAATGAATTACATAATTCATTTAATTCAAGAGACTCAATATCTGAAGAATAATTAAATAAATAAGATTTATTTAATTAAATGACGAATGGGATTTAAATGAATAATTAAATAAATTATGAATTTATTTAATTATAGTTGAAATATGATAAAGAGTAAATTAAATAAGAATTTATTTAATTTGACAAGATGAATAAGGTTAATTAGTAAAATAATTAAATAAAAAGCGTTTATTTAATTAATCAGATAGAATAAAGAGAAGTGAATTAATTAAATAATTGAGATTATTTAATTAATAGATGAATTAATAAAAGATGAATTAATTAAATAATTGACATTATTTAATCATGACCATGAAGAATAAGAATTATGAAGAATATAGAAGTCGCAGGCTAATAACCAGATTTCGGTGTCTACATTTGCCCCTCTTTGATACAATGTCGTTTAGGCGTTGTGTCAAAGAAAATCACTGAAAATATGCCCCAGTCAAGCTCCGGATTAGAACAGGTGAAGGTATGCCCCCTCGGGAAAATTGACAAATTTTTGAAATGTTCAGAAAAATTTGGAAATGCGCCCAATTAGTCCAGTAGATAGGCAGAAATGCAATGCAGTTGACGGAATAGGGTTCAAAACGGGAGGGACAGGTACGGGATGATAGAAAATGGAAGTTTGCACGGCCAGTAGGAAGAAAATGCCACCTAAGTCTAGGTATATATTGGAATTAGGGTGAAAAACTATTCATTTGCACCCACCCAGCTTAGAGATTTGAAAATTTTGCTCTGACTTTCAGCGAGGATGTCTCCAGTTCCAGCCACCCATCATTGTGCCTACAGGATCAGGACGTTCCAGAGACCAGCCGGCGCGGACCCCCCAGTATGGACCTAAAACTTGTCTTTTGAAAATTTTCTATTTGCGCGCTTTTTAAGGTATTTATTGCATTTTTAATTATGCATCACATTTTAATTTGCACCGCATCTGTATGCGCGAACGACGCATCTGCTTGCGAAAAGCCGCATTTGCATTTTAACGCCAACCATTTAGACTAGTTTAGAAAAAATAACCGCATGTGTTTTTTGTGTTACACATTCGATCATTGTGATATGCATTTGAAATTTAGCTACGCATGTGAATTTTGTGATACGCATTTGTTTATTCTGATACGCATGTGATTATTTGAAACGCATATGCATATTTGTAGCCGCATTTGCTTCTTTTGATACGCATTTGAGATTATGCAATGCAAATGTTATTTTAGCACGCATTTGATAATAATTAACTGCATCTGATTAATAATGACGCACTTGTAATTTGTGGACCGCATTTGTATAAAAGTGACGCATTTATTTAAAAAATAACGCATTTTCAAAATAATGACGCATTTGCATTTTATGTCAAAACATTCATTTTTCACTAGGGTAGATGATTCAGGATGACATGAGGCATGTTGTTGCAGGTTGTTCTTGACCCTATCTACACCCGTGAGTCGAGACCCATGACGTTTCTATTCAGAGACAGCTTACGGCCGGCTGAGCGACTGACTTTATGGCATTTGGGTTTGTTGCACGTGACCGATATGCCCCAGATTAGGGCAAATCGGGGTTTACTGACAGCACTTTGCGAGCGGTGGCACTCAGAGACGTCTTCCTTCCATCTTCCGACTGGAGAGGCTACAGTGACTTTGGAGGACGTGTATAGGATTCTGAGACTGCCTATTAGAGGCACACGGGTAGTCTATGATACCCAGAGGGGTATAGTGGAGATGTGCAGATACTACCCCCATGCTGACGTTAGACAGCTAGGGGTGGATGATTATGAGATCAGATGGCGGGTGTTAGCCCAGAGGTATAGACAATTAGACTGTCTAGTGGCGACACTGATAGGTGGGATTGTACTGCCTGACCGCCGAGGTCATGGATTTCCTGTGGGATGGGGTGAGATGCTAGTAGGCATGCTAGAGTGCCAAGTTGTATATGCTTGGGGTTCGTGTGTGCTGGGGATGCTATACTTCCACCTTCATGACATTGCCTATAGAGAGGCACAGTCGATGAGCTGCGGCACCACGCTCCTGATGGTATGGGCGTGGGAGCATATTGCTATTTTTAGACCACCGGTGATAGTAGACCTAGCTCGTGGAGTGCCCTACGCCTTTCGGTATGCGGGAGCCACCACTCAGCACCACATTGGAGACACGGTCTACTATAGACATGCTATAAACCTGATGCAGGACTTTACATGGAGACCATACCTAGACTGCGAGGTGTGGTCAGATGAGGGCGAGCATTTGCCATATTGTCAACAGACATAGTATTTAGTGGGATGGACAGTGTCCTATATGCACATCATAGAGTGGCAGTTGCCGGACCGGGTTTTGAGACAGTATGGAGAGGTACAGGATGTACCTCGAGGGAGAGCAGAGTTTGCTCGGTCCTCACGAGAGGTCCTGTTGTGGGGGCCAGAGATTCCAGTTGCCACTGCAGAGGTAGATATTGATGGGTTACAGGCACAGGCATGGAGATGGAGGGGTGGACCAGCAAATCCAGGGATGACTCCAGCTTATGATCAGTGGTGGGCACTACACAGGCTGACTCCTTTGATAGATCTAGGGTAGCCAACACCAGTAGAGCGGCGGGTTAGAGGTCCCAGAGGCAGACGGGGCAGAGGAGGTGGTCGAGGAGGTAGAGGAGGCTGAGGTGATGGTGGGGATGATGGCAGAGGTGGCCGACGTGGAGGTAGGAGAGGGAGGCGTGGTCGACGGGGATGAGGAGCAGCCTTGTCACCGATCCGAGAGGAGAGGGGAGGAGAGGAGGATGTGGCCATGCTAGATGTGGCCAGGGGTGGTGAGGAGGAGCAGCCAGCTGAGGCAGTCATCCCAGACATCCCTGACATCCCAGCAGAGGCAGAGGTAGGTGCCGAGGAGGTAGTTGTAGAGGAGGCCGTCGGAGAGGAGGCAGAGGTAGATGCCCTTGGATTGTTAGGTGCCTACTAGGAGGATGATGAGGAGGAGGATGATCACGAGAGAGAGATCAGGGATCAGATCCTGGAGGAGATGGACGAGGAGGAGGATGGGCGAGACAGGGTCCACCAAGATGAGACAGAGACAGAGGCACCCAACACTAATATATTACGAGCCCAGGTTGCCTCCTTGGAGGAGCAGATGAGGGTGTTGATGGCAGAGAGAGATGCTTACAGGGTGGAGAGAGACAGAGCCTTGTTGGAGAGGGATCAGGCTGTAGCCCAGCGGTAGGAGACTGAGTAGAGATTCACAGAGCTCAGGTCATTATGTATAGGACCGTCAGCAGCATTTGCTAGAGAGTTGGTTAGAGCCGGCGAGAGGGAGAGATATTACCGAGACTTGTATGAGGCAAAGGTTCCCATAGAGAGACGGGCTCCCAGTTTTTCAGCAGCACAGAGCAGCAGGTCTCAGACCAGGACCCACACACGGACAGTGAGCACAGAGGGAGTGGATCAGCCACGCAGAGCAGGGCTATATGACAGACCTCCCACAGCTCCGAGATCAGTAGGTTCCCAACATCAGTCTCCTACACACTCCCGACATGATGGCAGTGGTAGTTCAGGATAGAGATACAGTTTTGAGATCCATTTGAGACATTGTATTTTGATCCGATAGCCTGCGAGCTTCCATGTATTTATGATACATTATGACATTGTGATGTGACACATATGAGCGATATGTATATATGATTTTGGCGGCGATTCTTATGATATGCATTGTCTATTTATTGATTATGCAGTCTTGATTTATACATGTGATGTCTATATGATATGCCTATGTGATGGATGGTTGTATGTACTTTTATGTTGTTTATGCAACTAATGCGATAAATTTGATTCTATGTGACATGATTCTATATGATGATGAGATGGTATGTGATGTTATATATATAATGACATGTGATGCTATACAAATGTAATATGATGTATGTATTTACAGTTTATTACTTATGATATGCAATGTTAAATGATGTTTATTGTCTATTATGCCATGATGAGCTAAATGTGACATATGCCTATATATATATGTATGTTTCTAACATGTATGTTGATGCAGGACGATGTATACCATTTCATGTCACAGGACTCCGTCATAATGCAAGAAAGAAGAATTGTTAATGCGGAATGGAAGATCGACAAAGAATGAAAAGATAGAAGATAAATGTTAGTCTTAGGAATCTTCGATATTTTACCGTATCACAAAAGGTATTGCACTTTATCATCATTGGGCGGGACTAATACAAATGGAGACAAACACCAGGATATGACATAAATCAAGGTGTGCAAGGTCATCCACTTGCTAAAAACAGACAGTCGCAGACAAGGATTGTCACTAACTCATACTAAGGACACAAGTTGCCCCAGTCTTTTTGTCGAGACAAACCACAAACAACAAACGAAAGTAAAAGACGGGTCATGGTACGTCATTGCTCCTCTAAATCCTTCATGGGACGTCCTTGAGGAAACTAGTAACATGACTCAAAATTAAATTGAAAAGACAGTCAACAGACAGCAGTCAAAGAAAAATAGAATTCTGATACGTCGTTGCATCTCTAAATCCTTCATGGGACATCCTTGAGAAAGCTAGTAACATGAATCCCAGTCATCAATTCAAGATAAATGATAAGATAAATAAGCCAATAAATTCAAAAAGCCAATGAAAATATTTGCCAAAACATGATTTGTTTGTTTGATTTGTTTGATTGATAGAGCCTGATTGCAAGAGATACACATACCGGATAAGACTGTGAGTCTGGTTTCGATGTTATGACTATCTGTATAAGGCATGACAAAGCCTAGTTTCAGAAAGACATGTATCGTATAAGACGTTGAATCAGATGCCGTTGATGTGATAACCTGTGTAAGGCTATGTTTGATTGTTTGACCTTGTTGATTATGCAGGAAGGATGCATCCTGAATAAGACATAGGTTGATTGTTTTGATAACGTCTATTTCCAAGAAGGACACATCCTGTAGCAGACGGTTGGTTGATCTATTTGAATTGTTTTGTTTGGAAATTTGTTTGATATGACTCAGAGACATTGCTGACTTGTTCACCAGATTGATGCATGACTTGATATGATATACAGACAATTGACTGTGTGTGACGACAAACCCTAAAGGACTGACCTAGTGTGGCCTCGGGGGCTCATCGTGTGATGTGCCTTACCTACGTTGTACACGCAGAGACCTCGTAGTTCAACTTGACTTGACCGACAAGACTGACTACAAATAGAAGACGTGTGTGAAAGTGAAAGCGACAAACCCTAATGGACTGACCTAGTGTGGCCTCGGGGGCTCATCGTGTGATGTGCCTTGCCTACGTTGTACACGCAGAGACCTCGTAGTTCGACACGACCAATGACCTTATCATATAGACAGATGTATTGATGCAAGACTTTATACATACAAACCTAAACGGACTGACCTAATGCCTCGGGGGAACATCGGCAGATGGCCTTGCCTACGTCCAGTCGTAGAGGCAACATAGTTCGACAAATGACGAAGACTGACAAGCGCGACTGACTCTGAATCTTTTTTTGGAATTTTTGAAATGTTTTGATTTTTCTGTGTTTTCTCAGGTCATTTTGCGATGTTTTTGGATTTTCTTATGGTTTCACGTCTCCAACACAGCCAATGTAAGAACCAATGTGACGCACGTCACGTGTCTGCCCCCAGTCGAGTATAAGACCAACTAACTATGAATAGGGTAAGGTGGGGGATATGAAATGCTCTCGATGTCAATCATTCCAAGCTATGGAAAAGACTACCACTTATTAGGACGAATATATACAAGTGATGGACATAAAAGGTAAAACATATATACAGGATAGTGGACTATGTACACGAATGTGGGCTATGTACAGGGAAGTGGACTATGTATAGGGATAAAGACTATGTACAGGGATAGGTAGTATGTACAGGGTAGTGGACTATGTACAGGTAAGTGGTGTATGTACAAGATAGATTAGAATAATAGTAGACAAAGGAGCAGGGTTGAGTACACATGGCGCCTGTTTGCCAAGTTTTCACCATGGTACCTATCCAAAGCGCCACCGAAGTGGTTTTCACCATTGGACGATTGATTTATCTTTACTATTTTCCATATTAACTAATTTTTTTGGTGTTACCAAGACACCTGTTTACCAGGTTTTCCCCTTGATAACATTTTTTTTTTTGTATTTGCCAATAAGACAAAGGCTCCTTTAAGCTATGTGTGTAGAACTTCTTCGGGGATGCATACTATTGATTGGTGAGGACAATGGTTCGCCGTGAGTAGAGAGAGAGTTGATACGCCTCCTGATCCAAAGCTCAGAATAAACATAAGGTCCTAACCAATTAGGGTTCAAACTTCTTTGGTCTCTTCGCCTTTGACCTTTGATTCACAAACTAGGGTCACCAATGTCAAAGAAAATTTTTGCTTAAAACCCTCCTCAAGTAGCTATGACAAAGGTGGTTCTCGATATGCTTGAGATGGTCCAAGGTCTTCTTTCTACCAGCCCAGAATTCTAACTCATGGATTCTCGACACTGGGTACCTTCATCGCCTACGCCCTCTCGATACCCTTAGGGATGGAATCTCGACCTCAATAGGCAAAATGGCTTCAGATCCAAAGACAAGTGAGTATGGGGTAGCCCCAGTGGGAGTACGGATACTTGTACGATAAGCCCATAAGGTAGGGTTAAGCTGTAAATGCCAATCACGACCAGCATCATTGACAGTCTTCTTGAGGATTCTAATGATGGTCTTGTTAGACGCCTCCGCTTGGCCGTTACCTTGTGGGTAGTATGGAGTAGAGAAGTGATGTTGAATATGAAATTGATCACACAAGTGACAGACTTCTTGGTTCTTAAATGGGCGGCCATTGTCAGTGATTATAGATTGAGGGACACCATACCGACAGATAATATAGTTTAAGATAAATCTAGAAATCTGTGTGCTGGTAATGTATGTCATAGGAATGGCTTCAATCCACTTCGTAAATTACTCAGTGGCAGTGATAATGAACTTGTGTCCATTAGATGAGGTGGGGTGGATCTTACCTATGAGGTCGAGTCCCCATTGGGAAAAGGCCATGGTGACGTGATAGGACGAAGCTCCTGTGCTGGGGCATGTATCAAATCTCCATGAACTTGGCATTGGCGACATTTTGTTACAAAGACATATGAGTCTTTTTCCATAGTAGGCCAATAATAACCTAGTCGCATAATCTTTTTAGCTAAGGTAGGACCGCTAGAATGGGAACCACATATACCCTCATGCACCCCATGCAAGGTTGCTTGTGCTTCAATAGAATCAAGACATCTCAGTAGGGTATTATCTAAAGCGCGTCTATATAGGGTGTCTCCGACGATGGTATATTTGGCTGACTTGCGAAGGAATGTCCTACGTTGGTTATTGGATAGGCCAATGGGGATGACTTCGGCATGAAGGTAATCATAGATTTCTTTGTACCATGGGGAATCAGGACCAACAATGTCACACACCATTTCAGAATCTGGGATATCGTAGGTGGGGACCAAAAGTTGTTCTACCAAGAACTCAAACTTAGGCACGTTGTTAGGAATGTCAAGGAGTGAGGCAATTGTAGCCACAGCGTCTGCTGCTTTGTTTAAAACACAAGGTATCTGATGAAACTTGACTTTGTTAAAGTACTCTTTAAAACTATCAGCCATGCGCTTGTACGGAGCAAGCTTTTCATCCTTAGTCTCATAATCATCATTTACCTATCTTATTACTAGTTGAGAATCACCATATACCTATAGGTTCTTGATTTTCCACTTAACTACCATGTGTAAACCTATCACTAAAGCTTCATATTCCGCCATGTTGTTAGTGCATGGAAATGCAATCCTGAATGATTTAGGGATGGAATCACCCTGTGGTGTGATAAACAATATCCCAGCCCCTGAACCATGATTTGTATGTGAGCCATCAAAGTACAATTTCCATGTTATGTTTGTGTCAAATGTGAATATGAACTCATCAGGAAAGTCTGCCACTAATGGGTGATCTGCCTGTATGGGTGCATCAGCTAACTGATCAGCAATGACCTATCCTTTAATAGCCTTTCTCTACATACCAGAGTATCATACTCACTAAGTATCATGACCCACTCTACCGTCCTCGTTAATGTCAGCTTCTTACTAAGAAGATATTTTCGTGAGGATCATTTTGTAATCAAATACTGCTTGATGGTTTAGCATGTAGTGTCGCAGTTTTTGGGTAGCAAATACTACTGCAAGACAGGCACGTTCAATGTTACTATAGTTGAGCTCATAACCAACCAAAGTCCGACTGATATAATAGACTGCCCTTTCATGACCTTCATCGTCATTCTGTGCAAGCAATGCTCCGAGTGATGAATGGGTTGTTCTGATATAAAGAATCAACGGCCTTCCTTCAACAGGTGGCATTAAGACAGGTGGTGTAAGTAAATATTCTTTAATCAGTTGAAAAGCCTCTTCACACCTAGGTGTCCATGCAAAGGGTACTCTTTTCTTAAGTAGATGTTGAAAAGGATGTGTCTTGTCTGCTAGCTGCACTATAAATCTTCTGATAGATTGCAACCTTCCCTATAATGTCCTTAGTTGACTGAGATTGTTGGGTGGTGGCATGTCCATAATTGCTTTTACCTTAGCTGGATCTACTTCAATGCCTTGTCTAGAAATGATATAACCTAACAGCTTTCCTGACTTGACTCCAAACACACATTTCTTTGGATTGAGTCTCACATTATACATCTCTAGCCTCTGAAATACCTTGTCTAAAACCTGTAAATGTTGTGCCCTTGTCTTGTATTTTACAATAAGGTCATCGACATAATCCTCCATACAAGTGTGTACTAAATCATGAAAGATAGTGGTCATGGCACGTTGATAGGTTGCTCCTGCATTCTTGAGTCCGAAGGGCATAACATTCCAGCAATACGTTCCCCAAGGACAAGTGAAGGCCGCCTTTAGGCTGATTGCTGGCTATTCTGACTGGTTATACCCTGAAAATCCATCCATAAGGGACAATATCTCATATCCTGCTGTCATGTCAACTATCATGTCTATGTTAGGCAAAGGGAAGTCATCCTTAGGACAAGCCTTGTTGATATCTCTAAAATCGGTGCAAATGTGGATGCCCCCAGTTGGTTTAGTGACTGGTATAAGATTGGAAATCCAATCAGACAGTCAATAGGTCCTGGTGAAACCAACGCCTAAGAGTTTTGAGTTCACTTCGACTAATAAAAAGCAATTTGTGGATGCATTTTTCTCAACTGCTTCACCGGGTTTGGCACCAAGCTGTAAAGCGACAGAACAAGTTCGGGGATCCAACCTGTGTACACGGACATATGACTCAAGAAATTAATTTTCTTTGTTCAAAGAAGTTGTAACCCCATTTCCGTGTTGTCGCGACACCGCCAAATAAACAATCACCGAGGATTCTCTGTTGTGCCTATGTTGACTTCTACTGATTCTTCCATGAGCATGGGTGAATTTTCCTATGAAATGAGGAGAATGTTCAAACCTCCATCCTTAGGTGCCTCAGAGAGGTTTTCACCTTCTGATGCGTCCTTTCTTTTTACTTTTTCATGGTCTAGAGGTGCCTTGCGGTTTTCACCTAGAGACTCGTCCTTTTTATCTTGTTTATTCTTTTTCTCATTTTTGGGACTGGAGGGTTGAACAAATTCCCCAAAATATGCTTTATTGTCCAAGTCAATGGTAAAACCAGCTTTATGATCCCCATTAGGTATGCCTTCACGTAATCCCAGGAACTCAGCGATCGCTTCGTCGTTCTCAAAAGTATCTAAAACGGGTGTATCTTGTTGATCCCAATCTATGAGTTGGGGATAAACTAAAGGCATGTCATCGTCGGAGTTATCAAAGTCTAATGGAGTCAATGTAAAAATTGAATTATTCATGTGGTCACAAAAGTCTTGTACCAAGTCCTTTTTGCTCTTGGGTTTGGGTCTAGGTGGATAAACAGGTGGGCCTAATGCCAAGGTTTGACAATCAGAGAGAGGTGGCTCAGGTTGCCAAGAGGTAGGATCAAGCGATTCCCAATAGTAGCGTTTAAACCACTCCTCTTTTGTCATTTTCTTTGGTGGACAGGAATTTAAAGGATTTGGTGAGGAACTTAACAGCAAGTCAAGTTCTCCAAATAACTTGTCAAGGTCCATGGTAGAAGTAGAGGATAAGGAATCCCACTCATAATCATTAGAGTCAGGAGAGTTACAACGATTTTGGTCTATTGGCTCATGAGATGTCTTAATGTCTTCTGAAGCACGTACTTCCTCAAGTAAGGGTAATGGAGTACTAGGAACGCCAATCTGAATCGGTTGAAACCCTAGCCCTACTCCTTTTGGCCAATGAGAAACAAATATTGGTTCAATTCTGCCATCTTGGTTTAAGCCTAAACCACTGTGTCCATCATATCCTTTGCTTTGCATGATTTTGAAACCCTTTCCGTATAGTCTTGTAGGAATATGAGCAAGTAAAAGGGGTTCTTGATTATCTTCCTTATACAGCCAAGAAGTAACATCTTCTGTATCTACAGCCTCTTTGCTTAATTCACCCCATTTAGTGAAAGTTGTTGTGGGGGGAACATGTATAGTGATTATAGACTGTCCCCTACCTGTTGTAGGCAAACCATATGACTTAGGAGGGACCAAGTGGCTAACACAATAGGAAGTCTTCATATAATACTCTCCACAACCCTTGTCTTAGATCTCAACCCTAGGAGTAGTGGGAAGTGAAGGTGCAATAGATTTTTGAGTGAGCGTGGACGGGTCAACATAAGAAGATGGATTAGATGATGAGGCCTCTTGGTTGACTAGCACTTGACATTGAGGGATGTCCTTTAGGTTAGTGCAATACTGAAAAGGATCAGGATCACCATCGATAGTTATTTCGGTGCCATTGTAAGGGAATTTAAGGCACTGATGATATGTGGAAGGGTTGCCTTCATGGCATGAATCCATAGTTACTACCTAGCAAAAGGTTTATAAGAGGGTGAGATCCAAGACCGCGGAACTTTGTCTCCATTCTGGGACCAATTCGATAGGAATTATTTACCACACTATAGATTTTCTTTCTTCATCTGGCTCCATAGAAGCCTTGTAATAATACTCTTGGTGAATTGTCGCGTATACGAAATACCTAATGCCTTAATTAGTTTTGAGAGTACATAGATTGGCCTGCTCCTCAGTCTACCAAAATAAATTAACTTTGGTGTCATCAAAAAGGACTTCTAGATGTAAAGGGTCATTATGGTTAGTCTTTTCAGTTGCATAGTCTTGTTGAGAAAATGTGGCATGATGATTATTGGTCAAATAGCCCACCATTTCCTCGAAATGATTGACATCAAGGTCATTAGGGACCCGTGGTGTTAAATAAAAGCCTTATCGAGGATAGTGACCCGATGCTTTCGGGGAGATCTTAACAATTCAAGATTGGTACAGGGTCTTCCCCAAGCGGTCAAAAGTAGGTTATATTGTAACTTGGAAGGTTGTAGTACTTTGCTGTGATGGAGGGCCTTGGATAACAAGCAGATACGGTGAGTATTAGCCACATTAGGTTAAGCCCTTGATAGTAATGGTATTGATGTTGTCATTGGCGGCGCGAAGGCAATGAATGATTTTGCCACTATCATAGTCATGTTTTATATTCGCATAATTGGTTGACATATTGGTCTTAGTACTCGAACTAGGGACAGTTCCTTTCCCATGGTCATGTAGTGGGTCTGAAAAGACTTGATGATCAGTGTTCGATGTCTTTTGTTTTTGTCCACTAACTTCAATGATTCTCTTGTCAACAAGATCCTGTATGATGTTCTTTAGTTGTCGACAGTTTTGTAGGTTATGTCCCTTAGTCCTATGATAATCACAAAAAGTGTTGTCATCCCACCAAGTTGGTTTAAACTGTCCTGGATCGTATTGTCTTGGTTCCTGCAGTTGTATGAGGTTGTGTTGTAACAGTTGTTTGAACACCGACTCAATGGGTTCCCCTAAGGGAGTGAACTCACGTTTCTGGAATCTCCTTGGTTGTGGACGTTGAGTGTTTTGGACCATGTTAGGAGGTTGATTGACATCATTAAGCGTGTTAGCAAAAGTATGAGGTCCTTGTAATGTGAGGAGGGGTCTTGCTTGTAATGTTTTAGCATCCACCACCCCATCATTGGTGACATTTTTGTTGCGAAACCAGAATCTATTTCTGTCGGTGGGGGTGTTTTGTACGACCGTGTTTCGATTGGGTGTTGTCATCTTGAGTTCACCCTTTTCAATGAGATCCTTCTCTATTATCACCCCCTTTTCCACTAGTTCCGAAAAAGATATGCAGCAATGTACCCTTAAGTTACTCCTGAGTTTTGGATGAAGGTTTTCTTGAAACATGGTAACCTTTTGTTTTTCAGGTATCTCGATAGGACATCTAATAGCAATAGTTCTCCATCTCTGGAAGAAAGCAATGAATGTTTCACCTTCGTCCTGTGTTGTGTGGCACAAGGTTGCTATATTTATCTCATGGTCAATGTGGAAGGAGAATTGCTCCACAAATTTCTCGACTAGCTCTCCCCATGATCTAATGGGGAATCTGGGCAGAAACCATTGGTACAACCCACAGACTTCATGGAAATAACCTCGCATAACAGGTACATGGGAGTGCGTAAAGCGACATCGAAGCCATATGAAGGTAGAAATTCCTTGATATGTTCCTCTTGGATTAGCGTTTGCTGTTAATGCCCAGAAGATTTGGCGGTACTGTAACTTTGTCAGGTGAGGAAAGGTGTCATGTCGATGATCTATCAAAGGAATAGGCATATATGTCCTTTGGTAGAAAATGATTTCTTGGATGTTATCCATTTGTGTTTGTAATGCGCATTTTACTTGCGGTTTGTAGGGCGTCAACTTGAGTCAAAGATAAGAGGACCCTGCGGGATCGGTATGTATTACGAAATCAAAGTCACCGTGATGGGTTTGATTGAGCGTTGGCATACGAGGTGGTTTGGACCCGGAATGTTAGTATTAAATACGGTTTTGGAATCGACATAAGATTGATGTTGTCACGGATTCTATGTAAACGGTTGAAATTACCACTACGTACAAAAGGGATTACGATTAGAACCCGTGTAAATAGTTTGGCACCGGAATGCGGGTGCAGAGCGGATTCTGACTACCAATCTGTGAAAATGGGTTCTGATTCGGAACCGATGTAAATTGGTTTTGACTGCTAGTCTAGAAAGGTGGATTTTGATTGCCATATTGGAAGGAGGGAATGCCCCCTATTTGTGTAATCCTTGGTATAGTACTAGTGACCTGAGCACTAGGTATGGCCATGGACTGTGGCAAGGTACCTATAATGCTAGCAGTAGGTGTGGTTGTTGATTGCGCACTTGTGACACTGACATAAGATGTATGGGCTGATGTTTTAGGTCTTTTACTCCCGCTAAGAGGACCGAAGGGAATAGATGATGAAGCCCCTGTAGTGAAACTAAATCCCGATGTCATAGTAGGTGTACCAAATGGGGACGTATGGACTGTTGTACTCTGTGTAGACGTGCTAGATGGCATAGTCGTGCTGACTTGAGGTATAGTAGTACTAGCAGTCATGGTATTTGTCCCTTGTGTAGGTTGAGTTTGTAAGGTACTAATATCAAATCCTAGAGGTAAGGTAGCACCTTCAGCTAGCAATTTTCCTAAGAACCGTTGACGATCGTTTGCTAGGTACTCATCTACAAAAGAGGCAAACTCAGGGTCTTGTGCGGCAGCCTCTATGTCTTCTGTTGTAACATGTCCTTGAGTGTTTCTAGTGGTAAATTTGTCTAATAGAGTCTTATGAGGTCTTGAAGAAAATGGGTTGATGAACTCGCTTGGGTTCGACATGTTTTCTCTCTCTATTCTCTTAGACCTAGTTTCAACCATGTAAGACAAGCTCAATATGCGGGAAATGCAAAACTATATCTAGAAACTGTATGACTCTATTCTATGTTTTTGGGGTTTTCTTATGTAAAATAAGGGATGTCCTATGATGATACTAGTCTAGACTCTAAAGGTGCAAGAAGTCTAAGTGAGACCCTAAAATGATCAATTCTATAAACCCAAGGTGAAGGGACCAACTACCTAAAGTCAAACTAAAGTGTCAATTTAGATAAGTCAAGGAACCAATGTAGGACAAAGATCAAAGACAAGTTGAGTTTCCTAACTAGATTGATGAGCTAGGATGACTCTCTGTAGGACAAATTATAAGATGATAAGACTAGGTTCAATGACAGATTTCGTTGACACTATGACCTTTCTAGAGTATAGATGGTGGACTACTCCTAAAGTTTGTAAAAGTGACCTCTCTAAAAGTCTAATGCAAGGTGATATGTACCCTATGATGAAGCCAAACTCTAACTAAAGACAACTATGGTAATGACTAAATGAACCTAAAGGATGCAAAATTGAGCAAATCGTTTCAGGTTTCTGTTTCAAAGACTGTTTGTATGAAGACCACTAAAACTGGTATAACCCTGCTAACTGGATAGTGACAGTGAATTTTGGTTTTTCTGGTAATCAGACAGATGCATTCCAATTTTAACAGTTGCGGTTCAAACTTACAGATGCGACTCAAAATTACCAGATGCGACTCAAGCTGACAGATGCGACTCAGAATATAATGCATGCGGTGTTTCCAAAACAAATGCGAGTCAAAGTGACATGCGCGACTCAGAAATTACAGATGCGGCTCAAAACAACCAGATGCGACCTATATAAATCAGATGGGAGCCAAACTGCTAGATGCGACTCAAAAATTACAGATGCGACCCAAAACTTACAGATGCGACTCAAAATTAACAGATGCGACTCTAAAAAATTAGATGCGTGTTTCTGGTGAAAAATTGCAACTCTCTGTGAATTTTTAGTGACATGAAATTTAAACTGACCTGGTTTTCTATGATCAAATTCTGACAATCAAAGACAATCGTAAGATAAAGTGTTTTCAGTTTCGATTTTGGACTCAAAGATCGTTTAAAGTGATAACAGACAAGCACATCCTAATAGGCCAAAGGCCTAGGGTTTGTATACTTGGTATAGCCCACCAGTTATACCCCAGATTGGTGATGAACACCTTTCCTTCTCGAGAGCGGATAGCTTAGGAATTTGGTGGCATTGGCTCCCCTCCATGGCTCATTAACATCTTTCAAGCACACCAATTCCGAATTCATTGGGTAATGACATCCCAAGAACCGCTATCTCTACTCAAGGGGATCAGTAGTGAGTAATCTTCGGGCATGATACTGTACCCTACACTAATACCAAGCAATGGCTACAAATAGGTTGGTCTCTACAACAAAAGGTATTTAATTCAGGCATTCCGTTCGTGGGGTGTGATCCATACAGCGCGAGTCCCCTTTCGGATCCATCTCGTCGGAACCACACTCGTGATTCTTGGGGTTTCCCCAAGAACCCACTTTTGTATACCGGCTGGAAGTCCCTCGGGTTCAGGGTGCTACCGGTGTGAGTCGTCCTCGGGTGAGTACTTTTTCCCACTAGAACAGGCCCAAGTTCTAGAGTTGGTAACCGTTTCTCTTACACCCAGGATCGCACAGATGCGCAAGGGGAGAGGATACTTCGATATACCAAATCGTAAGGGTAACCAGACTTGTGCTTTCACACCAAACATAGTAGACACTTGTTAATTTTAACCAAATGAAAGATTTGCTATGCTACCAAACAATCTGTTTCAAAATTTTACTAGGGTCTTCGACAAGCGTCCTGCAGAAGATATCATTAGTAATTTTCAATTTTATCTTCGCCAATCATCCTGCAAAAGCTTGTTAACTCCAAATGGCCACACGCTGAAAATCAAATATCAGTAACACGAAAATCAATTGAAAATTCTAGATTGCCGAAAGCAGAAATAAAATTTTACCAGTCAATTGCGTCATTTTATTACCAGTCAGATGCATCGTTTCTTTTTCAGTTGTGGCTCGGGATATCACTTGCGATTCAAGAATTTCCAGATGCGTTGTTTCTCTGTCAGATGCGGTTCATAAACTCAATTGTGGTTCAAAAACTTCACATGCGGTTCCGGAAAATCAATGTGATTACGAAACTTCATCGTTCCGGAAATGATTTGCGCGATGCAGAAACTTCACATGCGTCGTTTCGTATGAAAAATCTGCAAAATTGAAAATTAAAAGATCTACGGATTCGCGAAGATGGTGTCTTCATGTTGGGTTCACCAAAATGTAATGCCAAATAAGAGCTTTGCACAATAGACACACCAGAATCAAGATTAGAAGCACACACGCGTATACAATACTAAAATATAACATGCAAATTCATACGTTAAGCAACAAAGAACATGGGAAAGTAAAAACGTAATTAAAACTGAAACAATCTCACCGGTACAAAGTATTTCCATGAACCATCACAAGTTGCCCTTCCATTTGCTTGTGTAGTATAATTGCCCTCGGACCGAAGGTTCCGGACGGTGCCGGAAGCGGACATGACATGGGGATGGCGCAAATGCCAGAAGAATTCAAGACAAAAGTGCTCTCCCCAGAAGGTTATCAAATTCCCTTGGTCAGGAATGAAAAAGGAGGCAGAGCATCAAAATTTATGAAAGTGATTATTGAGCAACGGGCCGGGGTGAAGACCGCGGATGGTTGGGGTGTGGGGTGGAGCAACCACATTAGAATGAAGGCGGCATGAGTGATTCGAATTAGAAATAAAATTAAAGATTAAATAAATGATTTAATCTTGATTCATTATTGAAAATAGAAGAAAATAACTGCGCGACAAAGATAAAGGTGGTCAAACAACTCACGATTGACGCCACGCTTTAACATAGTGGTAGTAAAATTTAATTAATCCACATGTACAACATAATTAGCAGGTTAGAAGTGGGTGCATGATTAAAACGAGAAGAGAGATTACTTTCCGGCATACTCGGAACATTAAATCAATAGTTAGCGAATGATTAAAATAGATGTGAGTTGATAAAGTGAATATTTTAGATAACTCATAATTGTCACAAATATAGAAGAATAATTTATTAGAACAATGATTGGTAATTTGTTTTAATTCAAATTTCGATATTTGAAGAATAATAATAAATAAATAATATTTATTTAATTAAATGACGAAGGGGATTTAAATGAATAATTAAATAAATTATGAATTTATTTAATTATAGTTGAAATATGATAAAGAGTAAATTAAATAATGATTTATTTAATTTGACTGGAAGAATAAGGTTAATTAGTAAGATAATTAAATAACAAGCGTTTATTTAATTAATCAGATAGAAATGAAGAAAAGTGAATTAATTAAATAATTGAGATTATTTAATTAATAGATGAATTAATGTTAAGATGAATAATTAAATAATTGACATTATTTAATCATGACCATGAAGAATAAGAATTATGCAGAATATGGAAGTCACAGGCTAATAACCAGTTTTCGGTGTCTACACCATCATTATACATATTGATGCTATATCTCTTACATTCCATGTTGGTTTTATGTCCACAAATTCATGTGCCTCAAATTCATTAATTTCTTTCATACATGTTAATGAGTATAATGATGATAATTTTATCCTATTTTATATTGAACCTAAAAATTATATAATAAAAATACACATCTTAACTTTACTTATATTTCATAATGATGTACCTTATAGACCATGTTTATGTTACATTGGTGGTTGTCGTTGCACCAAAAATTTGACTTGTTAATGCTCGATACAATTTCCAAATTTATACAAGATCCAAAGGAGGAAGTTAA
The DNA here is from genome assembly GCA_007258455.2 of Sequoia sempervirens. Taxonomy (NCBI): domain Eukaryota; kingdom Viridiplantae; phylum Streptophyta; class Pinopsida; order Cupressales; family Cupressaceae; genus Sequoia; species Sequoia sempervirens. The sequence goes on along the minus strand of VDFB02281492.1, from coordinate 842,873,222 downwards.
GCCATGTCAAGAACCCAAGCGTTGTGTTTCACAAATAAGACCAAGAGACACACCATCTTGTAACAACCCCCCCAGTGCAAGTGAGGGGTTCAAACCTATGATCTCGGCTTTGATACCAATTGTTACATTGGTGGTTGACGTTGCACCAAAAGATCGGCCTATTAATTCCCAATACAACCACCAAATTTATACAAGATCCATAATAGGTGGTTAAGCCATGTCATGAACCCATGTGCTATGCTGCACAAGGAAGACCAAATGACACATCATATTGCAACAAATTGTTGCAAGAATTATGGTGTTGTCATTGATGTCAACTATGGGATGAAGACGTTGAGGATATTGAGAAAATTGTTGAAAAGAGAAAAACAGGTTGTGCATGTGTACTTGAGACCTTGAGGAAGTGTTGTGAGTACATGGAGCTATTATTTTGTTGTAGATTCTGAAGATGAGTTGGAATGAAGTAATGAGCTAAGATGATGCTTCTAGTACTTGGTTTCCAAGCTCTTTTGAGGAAATTTAATAAAAATAGTAAACTGTGTTGTGTAAATGTTCATAATGTGCTATGATATTGTGCTCCTCATTATTTCAATGTTGATTCTATGCTTGTGTGGATCTTATAGGTTATTCACAAGTGTTAGAGGTTGATATATTCAAAATTTGGGTTTCTAGATTGTTGTACAGTGTGAGATATTTTCACCAGTGTGTGAACTAGTTGTTTAGTAATGTTTTTTGTGGTTTGGGAGAAATGTATTTTCTCCACATTTCTCCACTAATTGGATTAAGGTTGTATTCAAATTTCTACTTGATTTGGTGCAGTACAATGTGAGTTTCATTTATTATCTTGTAATTAAGGGTTATCAGTTATTTTGAGTTGAATTATTTGTTGATGCAAGCTTGAATGAAGTGTTTTTTGAAATTTATGTAGTTCATGGATTTTTTTGGATTGATTTCAAGTAAATTATGTTGTCCAAGACTTTCGGCTTGATCTAAGGAAGTGTGTACTTAATGTCTATGGTGCTTTTCATGGGTGTTGGTTGACCTTTTGTTTAACACTACATGTGAATCTTGTGGAAGCATATTGAAGTGTTTTTGGTATTTATTCGGTTCCTAATTAAGGATTTATGTAGTTTTAATTTCATTCCTAACCACCATGGGAATGTTTAGGTGCTGACCTATTTTGAATTTGAATGTATAACGGCTAGTGGTTGACATTGGAGAAATTTTTTGATGTTGAACTTGATATAATATGTTTGGCGTTGATGCAAGTAAGAGCAAGTGGAAAGATTAAGAAGCAAGATAGATGTGAGATTGTTGCAAGTGATGTGTGTGATGTGAAATTAAGCAGAGCAATGAAAACGTCATGTTAGGGTTCCTAAAGGAAGTGAGTTGAAGGCATCCGATATCTTCCATGTGAGACTGTGAAAGTTTGTGAGAAATTTTGGTGGACTCATTGTTGCATTAAAAAGTGTTTTCTCTGTCACTTTATTATTCTATCTTCTTGCTTTCTTTCTATGGTAGTGAACCCTGGTTGTGATCCTTTTTGGACAATGTGTTTTATTCTAGTAGCTAGTTTTGCTATTACTTATATTTTTAGCTAATCCTCACCATGGTTTTTCCCTCAGTGGGTTTTCCACATAAATCTGGTGTTCTCGTGTGTATGGTGTTGTGATTTTAGTTTTTGTTATATGCATTTCATGTTTAATAAACTTAATAGAATAAGGGTTTAATGTATGCTTGTGGGTCTATTTACTGTTGAGGGTTTTGAAGGTTTAATTTTCTACAATTGCTTCCCCCCCTCTTAGTTGTCTTGTTCATTTCAACATTGGTATCAAAGCAAGGTTCCTTTAAGAAGATATTAACTTCTTGAGGTAGATCCGACATGGAAAACAATATTCCTTTGGAATATCCTGGATTCAATAGCTCAGATTATGCATTCTAGAAAACAAAAATGGAAGCATATTTGTGTGCTCAAGGATATGAGATTGATAAGGCTTATCAGAATAAATACACTCCACCTCCAAATGGTCTAATTACAAGTGCATAAATCAAGGTGCATGAGATCAATGCTAGAGCAAGGTACATTATTGTGAATAGTCTTTCAAATACCGAATTAGTTAAAGTTATGACTTTGGATAATGCTAAAGAAGTTTGGGATAAGTTAGAAAACATTTATGAAGGATGTTTGAAGGTCAAACAAGAAGAGTTGCAAAACTTGAAGGCACATATTAAAATGATACATATTTCTGAAGATAAAACAATAAAGGGATGCATTCAAATAGTTAATGAATTGGTGAGTAATATGAGAGGTCTTGGTGCAACAATTAAAGAATCTAAGGTGGTGAATAATTTTATTAGATATCTTTTGGATTACTACAGTAAGAAGGTATTTTCTATTGAGGAAATAGTTGATTTTAATAATTATTCCAAATATTAGTTGATTAGTACTTTGACTGCATTTGAGATGAGAAAACTGAAGAAAAGTACAAAAGTAGAGGCTTCTTTCAAGGTTGGTAAATCAAAAAAGGTTGAAGATTCAAGTGATGAAGAACTTGATGATTTGGAAGCCAACTTTGTGAGAAGGATGAAAAAAGGCACCACCGGTAAGTATCAAGGTAAATTACCTTTCAAATGTTTTAGCTGTGGTGTATAGGTCATTATGCTTCTATATGTCCAAAGAGAGCTCTAAACAATAAGAACAAGGAAAATAAAGGAAATATGATTAAGAAATCTTACTATGTGAAAGAAGATGTTGGTATTTCTACTAATGAATCTAATTAAGGAGATTTTGATGATAATGAATGTATGTTTTTGGCTATAAAAGAAGAATCTAGTTTTGCTAACCCTGAAAGTTGTGTGAAGGAAAGTGTTTTGGAGATGAAGGATAAGGTTGAAGGTACTTTGGTATCTAATTTTCATGTAAAATAAGATAAGAATTATTGGGTTGTTGACAGTGGTTTCTCTAATCATATGACCGAAGAAAAAACTAAGTTTGTTAAACTTGAAAAGTATGATGGAGGATTAGTTAAATTTGGAGATGATTCGAGAGCTAAGATTTGTGGAATTTCAATTAGTTTTGATATAAAGCATAATACTAAGGGCTTGAGACATAATCTCTTGAGTGTTGGAAAAATGTGTAGCAAAGGGTATAATCTTGTGTTTAAGGATGAAGCTTGTGAGATCCGAAAAGGGTCCGAGACTGTGATTATTGCAGGTAAGAGAACAGATGGAAACATATATCAACTTAAGGGTTTTGATGGTCATTGATTTATGTCACATATTAATGATAGTTGATTATGGCACTAGAGAATGTGTCACATGAATTTTGATAATTTGGAAAGAATTAGTTTAGTTCATGCAGTAAGAGATTTACCTAGAATCACTAAACCTATCAATTTTATTTGTGAGAGTTGTCAATTTGGAAAACAAGCAAGGAGTAGCTTTACGGGAAAGGAACAATCTACTACCAGATGACTAGAATTAGTGCATGTAGATCTTTGTGGTCCTACAAGGGTGAGAATTCTATAAGGAAAAATCTACTTTATGAATTTGATTGATGATTACTCTAGAATGACATGGGTTACTTTTCTTAGAGAGAAATTTGATGCATTAGATAAGTTGAAGACATTCAAAGCTATGGCTGAGAATGAAATGGATTTGAAAATATTTTTTTTTAAGTCTAATAGAGGTGGTGAATTCACCTCCAATGAGTTTAACATGTTTTGTGAATTTCATGGAATAAAGGGGCATTTTTCTGCCCCTACAACTCAACACAATATAGTTTTTGAAAGGAAAAACATAACTATTCAAGAAGCTGCAAGGATTATGATGAAAGAGGAAAATCTATCACAAGTTTACTAAAGAGAAGTTATCCATACTATTGTTTACATACTTAACAGAGTTCAAGCTAAATCTAATAGAACAAAGACTCCCTATGAACTATGGTATGGAAGGATTCCTACTATGAAGTACTTTATAGTGTTTGGAAGAAAATGTTACATCAAAAGAGAAGAAGACTTAGGAAAGATTGATGCAAGGTTTGATGAAGGTATCTTCCTTGGATAGTCTTGATGAGGGCGTAACCTGAGACTTAGAAAATAACCCACAAATAAGAGAATAATTTATTTATTCAGAAAATGGAGCTTCTTATATGCAGAGGATCTCAAATCCCCAAGTTCTACAACACATGCAAGTTACAGAAAGCTACAGAATCACCCTTTTGCAATATGTGAGCTTGTCCCCCAAAAAGTTACCCATAAATTAGAAACCCGCCCATAAATAGAGCTCCTCTTTAGTTTGGAGCCAAAACAACATTCAAATTTGAGTTTAGGTGGTTTGGCACCAAAAAATTACAACTTGAAGTTCAAATTTCAAAAGAACATTTGTAATTGTATCTTCTAGAAAGTGCGCCAACTTCCTGGGGCCATAACTTTTGATCCAGGACTTCGATTCGCGAACTGTTTGAACCGTTGGAAAGGTCTCGAAGTCAACAACGTGCTTGAAATTGGCTATGCTAATTTCGGCAAGTTTCAGGGCCGATCCGAGAGCTCTAAGTGCCTCAAATCTCACTCAGAAGATTTTCAGGTGCAAATATAGGAAAATAAAATTGTAATATCTTTCAACCCAGGAATAGAAAATAAAAACCGTAAATTGGAAATTTCATTATGACGAAAAGGGTATCCAAAAATGTAAAAACATCTAAAAACCAAGAAACTTGAAATTTAACTATTTTTGGGTGATGCAAGATTGCCCTTACACCACTGGATGCTCCTGCATCAGACACCCAGGGTAATTTGAGAAGTGACCCCATCACGTCTCAGATGGTGGAGGAAAACCCAAATGGTTGACCTTTGCCTTAGGCAACCAAGATGAATCTTTAACATGCCTTCCTTTCCATTTCACCAGATATACTACATACTACCTGTTCCTGGTACTCCTTCCCACACGACTATCCAGGATTTCTTCAATCTCCTCCTTTTCTAAAGTAGGTGCTAGAATCCCACACTGTTCCATCATTGGTACTTCTTCTGCACCACCTTCTTGATACTCTATCAAATCTGAAATGTTGAGCACAGGGGAAATGTTGAATCCATCTGGTAACTCTACCTCATATGCATTCCCTGAATCATGCCTCTTCAAAATTTTACAGGGACCGAACTTCTTCATCTTCAATTTGTTATATGTTCCCACTGGAAACCTTTCTTTCCTCAAGTGGACCATCACTTCATCACCAATTTGAAACTCCTTATACTCCTCTTCCGATCTACCTTAGCCTTATACTACATATTCATTTTGTTACTATGTTTCTTACCTTCATGTATATCCTTGATGTGTTCTACAAAAATTCGTCATCTTCTCACCTCGAGTCGCTTTGGGGCTACCTCCATGCCACACAACTGGAACAGCAGATCTACCATATCAATGTAATTGTTGGGGCAGGCCCTGCCCGTAAGATCACCGTTCCATCCCTTAGTTTATCTCCTACCAAACATCTCAGAGGGCAGTAGATTCAAGCAACAACCTTTGTTCCGCCCATTTTATATGTGGATGGTGTGTAGAACCTAACTTCAACTCGCTTTCACTTCTTCCACAAGGTCCTCCAAAAGTACCCCACAAATTTGGTGTCACGATCTGAAACAATACTCTTTGGTAGACCATGTAGCCTCACCACCTCTTTGAAGAACAAGTCAGCAATGTGGATTGCATCATGGGTCTTCTGACATGGAATGAAATGTGCCATCTTTGAAAACATATCAACCACCACAAAGATTGAATCATTCCCTTGATGTGTCCTTGGCAAACCAAGAACAAAGTCCATACTTATATCCTCCCATGGCCTCTCTGGTACAGGTAAGGGCTGATATAAGCCTATATTCTGGCTCACTCCTTTAGCCATCTGACATACCTTGTAGCTTTGTACAAAATTCTTCACATCCTGTGACAAATGAGGCCAATAATAATGCTCACTGATAATGGCAATGGTCTTGTCCCGACCAAAATGTCCTGCCATTCCTCCACTATGCTTCTCCTTTATCAGGTTCTCCCTCATGGAACTCCTTAGGATACACAATTGACTTCCCTTAAATAACATGCCATCCTGGATTATGAAATCTAGCTACCTTGTCCTGTCCACTGTAACAGGTTCCTTGCAAGCTTTCCAAGCCTCTGCAAAATCAGGATCTTCTGCGTACAGTGTCTTAAGTTCATTGAACCCAACCACTTCAATCTGCATCTTTGTCATCAATGTGTGCCTCCTACTTAAGGCATCTGCAACCCTATTTGACTTCCCACTCCTATGTTTCAAAACAAAGGTATAACTCTACAAAAACTCTACCCATTTCATATGCCTCTAATTTAATTTTCCCTGACTATTTAGGTATTGCAATGCCCGATGATTAGTATATAGAACAAATTCTTTTCGCCATCACACGTTCTAATGCTTGAACTATTGCATAAAAATTTCATCATATGTAGAATACTTTCTCTTGGCATCATTTAACTTTTTACTTAAATAGGCAATGGGCTTACCTTCTTGGCTCAACATTGCTCCAATGGCACAACCACTGGCATCACAATCCACCTGAAACACCTTGTTGAAATTTGGGAGGGCTAGAACAGGTTGCTCTGTCACCTTCTACTTCAATAGTTCAAATTTTTTTGTTGCTCCACTACTCCACTTGAATTCTTTTCTATCCCTCATTGTTTACCGGGTCCACAAATACCAAGTTTCTCAATGAACTTCTATGTCCAGCTGCAAACCATGGAAAGATCTCACCCTGTAGTAGTTCTTGGGTAGGCCATTCCGCATTGCTTCACCTTCGGGTCCATCTTGAGAGCACCTTCATGAGAGCACAACAAACCCCAGCACACTAACTCCTCTTCACAAACCTACTGCATTAATCAATAGTTTTCTTTAACTTTTCGTGCTGCCTTTCCTCGACATGCAATGCATGCTCTTCTTCCTCGATGTCTTACTGAAAATCAAAATATCATCTAAATACACAACAAACTTCCCAAAATCTTTTTAGTACTGCTCATGAGCCACATGAGAATGTGTTCTATGGTATCAAATTAATAGGCATGACTAACCACTCGTATTCCCCTTGGTCTTGAAGGAAGTCTTCCATTCATTCCCTCAATTAGGATCTGGTGATATCCACTTTTAGATCAATCTTTGTGAAGTACCGGAAGCTCCACCTCAAATAGTCCATCAGGCCATCCGGGCGTGGGAAATTCCATTGATTGTTATCTTGTTTATGGCTTGGGAATCTGTACACATCCTCCACTCCCATCCTTCTTTGGTGCTAGTACTGTAGGTACTGCATATGGACTCAAACTCTCCCATATCAAACCCTTTCTCAACAACTCTTGAACTTGTCTGTTAAACTCCTCATTTTCTACTGGAGTCATTCTATGAGCTGTCTTATTTCTCAAATTGGCTCCAGGAATCAAGTCAATCTGATGACTGGTCTTCCTTATTGGTAGTAAACCCTCAGGTACATTATCAGAAACAATATCTTGAAACTCATCCAACATCCTAGAAACTTCTTTTGGAAACTTCTCACTATCCTCCTTACTCACTCTAAGAATCAATGCATAACACACATGCTCATGCTTCATACCTTCTTAAAAATTTTTCTTCCATCTACATAACAAATTTAGCACTATCGCATACCCTTCACCTTCGTGGGGTTTGAACTTTGTGTAACCCATCCTTTGTCAAGGAATAAGTGTTTAGCCATCATGTATAGCTTCACCATCGACTGACAAGGCTCCTCAACAACATGTGACATGCATCCATGGGAATGATATCACATAGTACCTCATCATGGTGGCTCTCGACCTTTGAACTTCACTAGGCACCGCCATTGACCAAACTTTGTGGTCTTTTCTCAAGAACCGTAATAATCTCATACTGATATGTTTTTCGGGCTTTTCACTTTCCAACCAGACCATCTCTTCTGACACCAAATTATCGTAAGACCCCAAACTGGCCAATAATGACATCAACACTTTCCTTCCCTCACACCCCGTAACCTTGTGCCAGCCAGATTCTTCCTCGCTTTGTCTTTTCCCCGCCATCACTAGGCTCTCCTGTCAACTAGCCAGGGCTTCTCTCCTTCAGCCAGCCATCCCCACGTCTCGCATTGTGCCTCCTCATCTACATGCAACCCTTCCATGACCTTTTGGCCTTTGTCTTCCTTTCCTTGGTGTTGTGGGAAATCATAGGCTCACTCTTCACCACACCGGAAACATGTTCCTTTTGAAAACCACCTCTTCCAGATCCTTGTCCATATCTCCTTTGTCCTCTACCTTTTTGATCACCACAGTTTTGATCACGAGGGTGGTAGAAGTTGTCATTCCTTTGGCTTCCACTGGTACCCACATGTTCACTTTTCTTTTCATCATCATTTCGGCTTCCTAAAGGTCTTCCACTACCCCTTCTGCTTTGACCTCCTTGTCCTTTTTGTTTGCCATCAAATCTTTTGTTCAGCTTCTCTTTCACCTTCATAGCAAGCTGATACACATCCTCAATGGTGGTCATTCGATCAGGCTTAACTCCTCCCCGGTCGCTTGGTCGTGAACCCATTAAGATACCAAGATACCTTCTCCTTGCTAGCCTTTGCATGACCCATTTTGATGATCATCTTTTGAAAATATTTAGTGTATTCTTTCACATATTTTCTTCCTTGCTTCAACCCTTGTAATTTCTTTAGTAGATCTAGCTCGTAGTCCACTGGTATGAACTACCTTTTTAGTTTCTCCACCATGTGATCCCATTTGGTGAGAGCCTTTCTCTTTTGATTGCGACCAATCCTTTTTACTCAATATGGTTCAATCTTGCGCGACCTGATTCGTCCTTTATTCTCATACTTCAGCGTTTGATCGGTTGACACCGCCCGGTTCAATAACCGACTTCTGCCCCACCTGAATGGTCTTTACATAGATGGTCTTGATCAATTGCCTTCTTTGATGAACTTTTCCTTCATTTCACTTTCCTTCAGCGAACCTTTCTCAATCGCTTTAACATCAATTGTTTTGAGGGTTTTGGCCTTTTCCATCTGCATTACACCTCGACCACCTTCCAGACCACCACCTACTATCACTCTTGAGATCTTCTTGACCTCGGACTCACGCCTCACTCCGCCCTACTGCAAACCGGCCTCACTTATCAGCGACATTTGTCCACACCAAGAAAACCTGTTCACCACTCTGATGAGGGTATAACCTAAGAATTGTAGTGCAAAAATAACCCACAAACAAGAGAATAATTTATTTGATTCAGAAAAATGGAGCTTACATGCAGAGGGATCTCTCAAATCCCCAAGTTCTACAACATGCAGTAAGTTACGTGAAAACTATAGAATCAATTTTCACAATATGCGAGCTTGTCCCCAAAAGTTACTCAAAAATTAGAAACCCACCCATAAATAGAGTTTCCTTTTCTTTTAGTTTGGGAGCCAAAAACAACATTCAATTTGAGTTTAGGCGTTTACCGAAAATTATAATTTGAAGTTCACTAAAAAGAACATTTGCAATTGTATCTTCTAGAAAGTTTCAACTTCCCTGGGCCATAACTTTGATCCAGACCTGATTCGCGGAACCGCTTGAACCGCTGGAAAGGTCTCGGGTCAACAACATGCTTCTGGAAATTACAAGCCAATTTTGACAAGTTTTGGGGCCGATCCCAGCCTTGCCTCAAATATCACTCGAAAGATTTTCAGGTGCAAATATAGGAAACTAAAACTGCAATATCTTTCAACCCAGGAATAGAAAATAAAAACCCTAAATTGGGAATTTCATTATGATGAAAAGAGTATCCAAAAATGTAAAAACATCTAAAAACCAAGAAACTTGAAATTTAACTATTTTTGGGTGATGCAAGATTGCCCTTACACCACTGGATGCTCCTGCATCAAGTCTACAAGAAGAAAATCTTACATATGTTATGAAAAAATGCTGAGAAAGATAATTGAAAGTGCAAATGTTGAAGTTGATGAAAACTTGCAAAGTTCTATTGCAATAGATGGATATGTGTCAAATGAACTTGATCGCATAGAAGTAGAAGAAATAGTTAATGAACAAGAAGCGGAGAATGAGGAAGAAGCTCTAGAGAAGACCCCTAAAACCCCTAAGTATGTGCAAAAGAATCATTCCAAAGATCATATCATTGTAGATAAGAGGAAAGGTGTATTGACAAGAAGAAAGGATACTTTTTTTTTTTTTTTAGGCTGCAGGAATCAGGTAGCACGACCCCCTATAAACTGCAGTGCGCTGGTAAACTTTTTAACGTGACCGGCGCGTGGCTCGCCCTCGGTACCACGGGACGGGGGAGACTAGAACTCGTGACCAGCAGAGCCGCAACGGAATTACTTAGCCAACCGAGCTAGGGCCCCCGCCCCAAGAAGAAAGGATACTGAAGTTGAGGTAAATTTCTATTTAATTTATAAAGTTGAACCTAAATTAGTGAGTGATGCATGTAAGGATGAGCATTAGATGAAGGAAATGGAAGAATAAATTATCCAGATAGAGAAAAATTAGACTTGGGAATTGGTCCCTAGACTAGCAAATAAAAACATAATTGAGACTAAATGGGTATTTAGGAACAAGCTGGATGAGAATGGAGAAGTTGTAACTGAAACAACAGAAATAGGTGTTCCACCTCTTGGGAGGTGGAACACAAACTAGGTTTTTAGAGACCTAGACCTATTTCCCTCAAGTTTCATTCAAGGAGACCCTAGATATCTCAATCAAATGATAATAATGGGAGAAAGATATCTATTGAGGGATTGTCCTAGGGTATTATTTGTGATTGCAAGAGGGGTTCACCACCAAGGTAGGGCTTGGAAAAATGTATAAAATGTAAGATCTAATGCTTGAATTCAATGATGCATAAAACTTCACTAAATTAACTATAAATTAGAACAATAAAATAGAAAAATATAGAGGATCACCTGGAAACTTGAGAGAGCTTGAACGAAGGCCTAAAATAGTAAATAACCTAAAAATTTAGACCTATTGGGACTCATTCGCCATTTTGGACAAATCAGTCCTAGATTAGGGTTTTTGGACAGGAACAAGTTTATGGAAAAAGGGTATTTGAAAATGCCAAAAATCTTAAAAAACACCTATAGTGGGACTCATTCACCACTTTTGGTGAATTAGTCCCATTTTTTCACCAAGTGTCCCAAGAGCAGAATCTTGAACTAAAACTTTGCAAGCCTTTGAAGATGGATCAAATAAGCACTTTCCCATTGATTTCCTACAAATTGGATGGATATTTTTCCCTAGATCTGAGTTTTCATTAGTCTTGACAACTTTTCATGATAACTTTGATGACATTTGTGACTTTGTCATTTTAGTACTTTTGAAGGCTTTAGATCCAATTTTCTTCAATCTATAAACCTGCAATCACACATGTAAAGAAGAAAAAAACTTGTTGATTGTTAGGGAATAGGGGTTTTCCTTGGTCAAAACCCTTTTAGGTAATTAAACCAAATGATGAAATTATGAAAGATGAACATGAAACATGCAACAAATCATGCACAATGATACCTTGAATGATTCCTTGTAATAAAAATCAATAATATAGCATGAAATGGCCATGAAGGATGTAGATCTTGTTCTTGACAACAAGTGTAGAACAATGCTTGATCTTGGATCTTGAATGCAACATCACAACACTAGCTTAATAACATACTTGATGCTTGATAATCTTGAAATGATAATGGATCTTGAATTGCTACAACAAATGATGAAGAATCTTCCCTTGAATGCTCTTGAATGCTCTTGTAAACACTTGAATGTACTTGTGAACTCAAATTTTCTATAATGATGCTCATTCAACTTGCTAGGTGATCTCTTGAATGCTTGTTAGGATAAAAATGAGTGAAATAACCTTGTATTTATACTTAATTATGCAAGAATTCCCAAAATTACAACACTACAAGCTAACATCAGATCTAGGAGGATAAAATCTTGCCAAAAATTTGAATTAATTTTGATTTTGGGCTACATAAGACTCATTCTCCCAAGGTGGAAAATGAGTCCCATTAGGAATAATTTATGGGATCATTTTTTAAAATGCTTAGAAAGGTGTAAAACCAGGTTTTGAACCCAAAAACCTAGGTGGGACTCATTCGCCCAAGGTGGCCAATGAGTCCCAGATCACTAAATCTAGGCCACACAACCTGAAAACACCTGAATTACGATTGTATGTTGATTAGTGTTAGAATTATCCTTGAAAATATGCATTAAATGAGGCTTGTGTATGCAAAATAAGGACAATTAAAGCATAAAAAAGCCCAATTATTTATGAAAACCCTAGAAAAGTGTGAAAATGTGTTACAACACTTTACAACACTCTAAATAAGGCATGATTAAGGATAAAAAGAGATTTATTAGGTTCAATTAATTATTAAACCTCATAAAAGTGTGAAAGTGTGTTACAACACTTCACAACACTTTAGCAAGGCACCATTTTAAGTTCCTTAGTTCACAAGGACCCAAGACCTAATGTGAACGTGTCAAACCCATTTACAACATTAAATTAAGGTGTCATTAACTCCAATTTATCATGAATTATTCCCAAATCAAGCAATGGAAAGGGGGACTCTTTTTTTGTCATTACATATTGCCCTCACTTTAGTGAGAGGATGAACTTTCTTCAAACTCACACTAAAGTAGATATTCAAGAGGGGGTCAAAGTGCACCAATGCAGATGGTCTAGGATAACAAAGATTGAGGAGGTGATCAAGCCCCCAAGATCCAAGATCCTATGTCAAACTGAAATAAGCACAAAAGGACATGCACAAGGTGTAATATGATATGCAACATCAAGATACACAAACATGCATTGTCAATAACTAAAAGAAAGAAAAACAAAAACAAAAAAAATAAAAAAGAGGTGGATCAAGCTTTGACCATTTTTTTAAATGATGTGGATCAGATCTAGGCCATTTTTCCAAAATTGCATGCTCACTTTGAGGCAACGAAGCTTTAGGACGTCCATTGGGTGAGTAATTCAAGAAGGTGAGATAGATACAAATGATATGTGCTCACACACACATGTGAGTGGCTAAGGAAAAGTCATGCCTCAGATAGGATTCCCATCCAACCATACCAAAGTTAAACTTCTTGATAACTTTGATAAAGCACCATGTAAAAATGATCTTCAAGCTTCATGAGACAAGTGAAAATTCATATGCTTGGAGCTCATGAAAAAAAAAGATGGCTCCATAGGCATACAAAGTGTGTTATGCAAGGTGGCCATATAACAGTTGTTGTAAATGCAAAATAGTGTAAGGAATGTTTAAATGGATTTTTGTTAGTTCGTGCAAGGTCTCTTCTTAGGGAGCATCATGCCTAATGTCTCCAAGAGAGGATAAGTCAAAGATATATCATGCTCTTAGAGTAAATCAAACCCAATGACACCACCATAAAGAGGACACATTGTAAGAAGAAAGAAAATCGCATAATGAAACATGAGTGTAGATGTATGCCCCCACTTTAAAGTAGTTTCTAACACCATTGCTGTGAGAATTTTCTTTAAAGTAGAAGACATGAGAGGTTATTAAAAAATACATATGCCAAGTCATATGTTTTCAAATCGAACTACATCATGAATAATTATGTCACATGCAAGTCAACTTAAGGCATGCCGTCCAAATCCCAAGCTTGATTTTATTTGTACATGAAAGTTTTCCAGGTAGCCAAAAGAGACAACAAAAAGTGACATACGAGGACAAGGCTACCTAACCCCTTTCCCCCACTTAGTGTAGGAAAAGGATGATTTGAATAGGATGAAAATAAGTTTCAATTAGATGAACTAGGTGCTATCGAATAGGACAACCAAGAGGGGGGTGAATCAGTTGTCACAGAATCAAACCTTTAATTTAATCACTAGAACTAATTATTAATACTTATTAATGATTAATCATAAAATTCCTATGTAGAAACTCAAATCCAACACATAAAAATAATAACACCAGATTTATGTTGAAAACACAATAAGATAAAAACCATGGTGAGGATTAATTCACACTATAGAGAAATCAAAACCGATTACAAGAGGCTCACTACCTAAAATAAGACTCACTGCCAAAACAAGGACTCACTATCCACTAGGGCTAACAACTTGGAGGGCTCATTGCCATAGAGATACAAAGAAGACAAAGAAGAATTGTTACAAAGAGAATACAATTCCAATGCAACAAAGGATTCCACCACAATCACTCACAGTCATACATGAATGATAGAGTTCACCTTCTTCTCACTACATCTGAAAACTTAACATTAAGCTTCACAATGATCTTCCACACTCGCATCACACACACTCACTGAAGAGAATCAATGTTGCATATAATTGCACTTCCTCTTTCCTCTTATCACTCTTCTTCTTCACTCTTGTATATTTATTCACCATTAACTCATCTTGTATTTATACCATCTTCAACTTTGAAACATATCTAAAGTTGGCCATCCAAATTAGAATTCAAATTAGATAGGTACCAAAAAATTCTAGGGTGGAATTAGAATGAGGGTGACCCAAACACATGCTTCAAGGGACCCATAAATATCCAACATGCTTCATCAACCTCGAAAGTAGCATTTCACACAAGGTTAGCCAAACTAGTGTAAAACACATAGAACCATTAAGCACAAATCTTTCAAATGTCAAAACTATCTTCAATAGAATTAGGGTAGCTTAGATATAGAACTAAAATTTAGACCAACAACATTTTTCCCAGACCTCAACTAGAAACAAAAAAAACCACAGTTAACAACTGGTGAACACAACTTGCACTATACAACAAATCAACAACCAAAATTCTAGATATAGCATCTTCTAACAACCATGAACAACATGTCTGAACTACATGACCATAGGATCAAATCCAAACAAAAACCTAGAGCAACCATTGAATACCTGCAACATATCTTCATTACAATTTTCTCAATATCCTCGACATATACAACCAACAACTAGTTGATAACCAGTTTCAACCAATTGAAATCAATGACAACACCTTTAATCTTTCCATTCTTGCAAAAATCTGCCCCCTTTTCATTGATGACAACACATGATGTGAAAAACAATCAAATACAATGTACTAGGTCTAAATACACTTTTCTATTTCTCCCCTTTAGTAGATAATATCTTATATGCTTCCTTTCCTTTCACATGCTTCTTCTCCCATTCTTCCTCTCTCTTTTTTTCACATGCTTCTTCTTCCCCTTTGAAATCAATGGAAAACGAAAAAGAATATTTTACATTTATTTCTCCTTTGACATAAAAAAAAAATTCACAATGATAAAACCTAATACTACCTACTCCCCCTGAGAGGTACCCACCAAAAAATCAATCCAGAAGAAGGATAGATCCATAGACCCACAGACTAATGCATCTCCATATGCATCTAGTGTTAGGATTAGAAAGGAAGATATATAACAATTAAATGCAGATTTAATTAATAAATAGAGAAACTAAAACACACATAGAATAAATTATAACACTAAGAATTTAAAGTGGTTCACCCAACCTGGGCTACATCCACCAAACCGCAGCCATCCAATGATTTTATTATCTAGTGCAAAAACCTATTACAATCTTGTGAATAATCACATTTTTCATCATACTATAACCCCCATTTGAACCCCCTTTTTAACAAGATTATAAGCTTCTATATTAGGGTTCTACAAAGTCAGGTTTTTTTCTTTTTTCATTGATTTTTCCTTTTTCGGTGACGATCGAAAAAGTAGGAGGAAAAATTTTTCTCAGGGGCTACCACCCCCGAACCCCTACCCAGGGCTTGGCCTAGCCCCAACAAGGATACATGTTGGGGTGTATAGTATAGCATGATCAGTCGCCACATACCAACAATCTCCCACTTGGAGACTGATTAGGCTCCACACCAACACAATCTCCCACTTGGAGACTAATCCTGGACAACACTGCTACACTTATAGCTCCCACTGGAAATAAGTACCTTGGACCCCACTACTCTATTATACTTGAATTCAACCTTGAAGGCCAACCAAAGTTGAAGAGGATCTCAACTTCTCCCTTGTCACCACCTTCATAAAAATATCCACTGGATTGGCATCTATATGTATCTTGTCCAGCTTGACCTGTCCATCCTCCAACACCGACTGAATGAAATGATATCTCAACTGTATGTGTTTTATTTTAGAAAGCAAGGTAGAATTCTTTGCAAGATGTATAGCACTCTGGCTATCTATAAACAAGTAATTTCTAGCATGTTGTTTTCCCAACTCGTCCATGAAAAGTTGCAACCATATCATTTCCTTTGTCGCCTCTATTGTAGCAACATACTCTGCCTCTGTGGTGGCTAAAGCAACCACCTTTTGCAATCGAGAAATCCAACTCATTGTTGTCCCACCAACTATAAATACATAACCTGTGGTACTCCGCCTGGTATCTATATCCCCTGGCCAGATTTGAGTCAACATAGCCTTTTAAATCAATATTAGAGCCCCCAAAACATGAAAATTTATTGGATGTACCTCTCAAGTACCTAAGAATCGATTTTACTGCATTCTAATGCTCAACTCTGAGATGACTCAAATACCTACTAACAACTCCTACGACATGTGTAATATCTGGTCTCATGCATACCATGGCATACATTAAACTGCCTATTGCTGAAGCATATGGTACCTTGAAAATTTTTTCTTCCTCCTCTTGTGTCTTTGGACACATATCTTTAGTCAATTTAACATGACTAGGCAAAAGTGTGCTAACAGCTTTTGCATTCTCCATATGAAATCTTTGCAACACCTTTTCAACATAATTAGCTTGAGATAAAAACATTTTTTTATTTTTCCTATCTCTACAAATTTTCATACCAAGGATTTGTTTTGCTGCCCCCAAATCCTTCATAGAAAAATATTTTGTTAACTGTTGTTTTAGCTCACTTATGTGATCCATGTTAGACCCTGCTACAAGCATGTCATCAACATATAAACATAAAATAATATAGCTATCATTATACAACCTCTTAAAATAAACACAATGGCCAGAATTACACCTGTTGTAGCTTTTCTTAGCCATAAAACTATCAAATTTCAAGTACCATTTCCGAGGTGCTTGCTTCAAGCCATATAAACTTTTCTTCAATCTGCACACTAGTTTCTCCTTACCTTTGACCTCAAATCCTTGTGGTTGTTCCATATATATTTCCTCTTCCAAATCACCATGAAGAAAGGTTGTTTTAACATCAAGCTGTTCTAAATACAAATCTTCAGCAGCCACAATACTTAAAACAATACGAATAGAAGTCATTTTAACAACTAGAGAAAAAATCTCATCAAAATCAATACCCTTTTTCTGTGAAAATCCCTTTACAACTAATTTTGCTTTAAATCTCTTCTTACCTCCATCCTCCTCTTTCAACCTATAAATCCATTTGTTTGGTAAAGCCTTTTTACTTGTAGGCAACTTGCATAATTCCCAAGTCTGATTTTTCAACAAGGAGTACATTTCTTCTTCCATTCCATGCTCCCACTGAACCTTGGTATCCACCTACATAGCTTCATCATAATATTCTGGTTCACCAACATCAGTTAACAAAATAATATACAAAGAGGGAGAGAATCTTTCTGGAGGTCAACTTATCCTTAAAGATCATCTAACATTCACAAGAGTTTGTAGTATTTGTTGTTGCTATTGTTGTGGAGCATGAGAAACCATTGAAACATCATTGTTTGAAATATCATCCAACACTACATAATCATTTTCTTTCTTCTCATGCTGCAACAACAAATCTTTGTACACCACTTTCTCATTGAATATGACATCCTTGCTTCTCACAATTTTTTTATTTTCAAAATCCCAAAGCCTATAACCAAATTCATCAATGCCATATCCAACAAATATGCATTTCTTTGATTTTGCATCAAGCTTGGTTCTATTTTCAGAATCTATATGTGCAAATGCTTCACAACCGAAGGTTTTGAGAAAATAATAACTCACTTTCTTACCTTTCCATGCTTCCTCTGGAATACCATAACCCAAAGGATTAGAGGGACCTCTATTAATTAAATAAACAATAGTGTTTATAGTCTCTACCCACATTTTTAAAGGCAACTCAACATGCAATCTCATAGTCCATGCACACTCCATTATTGTTCTATTCATGCGCTTAGCCACTCCATTTTCCTATGGAGTCTTTGGAACTATTTTTTTCCTATGAATACCATTAGAGGAACAATATTATTCAAACTCTTTGCTGCAATACTCACCATCATTACCAGATCTGAGAAATTTTAGCTTTTTACTTGTCTTATTCTCAACCAAGCTTCTCCATTTTTTAAAAGTTTCAAATACATCGGATTTCTTCCTAAGGAAATAAATCCATACCTTCCTAGTTGCATCATCAATGAATGTAACATAATACTGAGAGCTATCAAGAAAAGATACTTGAGCTGGTCCCCATACATCCATATGCACAAGCTCCAATTTCTCATCTTTCTTTTGCTTCCCATCCTTGAGAAAACTTACTCTCTTTTATTTTCCATACACACAACTTTCATAGAAATCCATATTAACACATTTTAGACCTAGTAAAACATTATTTTAATGAAGTACTTTCATACCTTTTTCACTCATATGCCCAAGTCTATTATGCCAAAGTGCTGATTCAGAGTCCACAACAATTGTATGATCTTCTACTTGCTGAACTACAACAACTGTTCCTGAACATTGACCTTTTTCCGTAACAATTAAAGTAGAAGGAATAGTATAACCTATACAAAGATATAAGGTGCCTACTTTCACACTTTTTTCTACCACTAAAGTACCCTTTGTGACCTTCCAATTTTAATCACTAAATGTAACAACACAACCTTCATCATCTAGTTTCCTTGCTAAAATTAAATTTCTGCTTAACTTTGGAACATTCCTTACCTCATGTAGTAGCCAATGATTCCCATTTTGCAACTTAATCTTGATTATTACCTTTCCAAAAATCTAACAGGGTTCATTATCTCCTAAATAAACTAGCCCAAAATCCCCTTGGACATAATCAAGAAAATAACTTCTATGGGGGGTAGCATGAAATGAACCCTTGAATCTAACACCTAAGAATCATCAGCATTATCAAGGGAAAGAATCAAATCATCCTCATCAAATTTATTACTTACCACATTTTCCTCTTTACTTCCTTCCTTTTGTCTCCTTTATTTTTGTGAGACCAACAATCTTTCTTTAAATGAGCCAGCTTACCATAGTACCAACAATCCCTCTTGTCTCTAGATTGGGACCTTCTATCCTTTGATTTTCCTCGTGACTTCCCATGATTTCCAAAATTATTTCCTTTCTCGTTTGTTTTTCCCCTACTTTCTGCATTCAAAACAACTGCTTGATGTGAATGTTCCACTTGATCTTTTCCTATGAATTTCCTCACTCAAAATAACACCAACAACATCATCAAATTTCAATGTATTCGAACCAAAAATAGAATTTTTAACAACCATTACCAAGCTATTCCAACTTTTAGGCAAAGAACAAAGAATCAAAAGAGCCTTAACTTCTTCATCAAAGTTTACTTTTACAAAATTTAATTGACTGGTGATCGTATTAAACTCATTTAAATGATAAATAACTGACCCACCTTCTACCATTTTCATATTAAATAAATACTTCATAAGAAATACCTTATTTGAAGTGGAAGGATTTTCATATAACTTTGCCAAGGTTTCCATCAACTCTTGAGTTGTCTTTACTGTTGTAATATTGAACACCATCGATTGTGTCAGGCGTAAATAAATACTGCCAAGAGCCTTTCTATCCAAAATATCCCAGTCCTCATCAGACATTGTTGTAGGTTTCTTGGTTTTCCCTTCCAATGGCCGCCATAAATCCTTCTGATAGAGGTTGTCCTCCATTTGCATCTTCCATAACTGATAGTTCTACCCATTAAACTTGTCAACCTTCTTACCCTCGTCTGCCATTACTCCCACTCAACTTGAGACCTTCCTACAGACGATAATAAAAAACACAACCCGCTCTAATACCACTTGGTAGGGTTAGAAAGGCAGATATCTAACAATTAAATGCAGATTTAATTAATAAACAAAGAAACTAAAACACACATAGAATAAATTATAACACAAAGAATTTAATGTGGTTCACCAAATCTAGGCTACATCCACCAAACCGTAGCCATCCAATGATTTTATTATCCAGTGCAAAAACCTATTAAAATCTTGCTAATAATCATGTTTTTCATCATACTACAACCCCCATCTGAACCCCCTTTTAACAAGCTTAGAAGCTTCTAGATTAGGGTTCTATAAAGTCGAGTTTTCTCTTTTTTCGTTGATTTTTCCTTTCTTGGCGACGATGCAAAAAATTAGGAGGAAAAATTTTTCTCGAGGGTTTCTGCCCCCAAACCCCCACCCGGGGCCTAGCTCGGCCCCAGATCTCGACAATGATACATGCCAGGGTGTACAGTATAGCATGATCAGTCGCCACACACCAACATCTAGTTCAAGAAAGGAAGGGAAATAACCTCTAACTTCTCCCAAAGATACTCAAAAGTATCTTTAGGAAGAGCCTTCGTGAAAATATCAACAATCTAATCCTTCATCGGAACATACTCAAGCTTGACTTCATTCTCCATGACCTCTCTCAAGAAATGATATCTAATAGATATATTATTCATCCTCAAATGCATCACAAGATTCTTTGAAATGTTAATTGCACTTATATTATCATAGAAAATAGAAATGGGATCATCATATACCATTGTGATGTCTTTCAATGTCTATTTCATCCATAGAACTTGTGTACAACAAGATGCAGTAGCAATATACTTAGCTTCAACAATAGACAAGGAGACTAAATCTTTCTTTTTACTTGACCATGCCACCAATTTGCATCCAATAAAGAATGCACCACCACTTGTACTTTTTCTATCATCTACACTTCCTGCCCAATCTGCATCTGTATAGGCACTAAGTGTAAAATCAGTATCTTTAGGAGACCATAATCCATAATCCAAAGTGCCATTGAAATATTTGAATATTATTTTAACTACATGTGTTTCCTTAGGATCGTCTTGAAATCTAGCCACAAGATAGACAACATGAATGATATCCGATCTAGTAGAGTCAAATATAGTAGTCCACCGATCATAGATCTATACTTGCTCTGATCAACCTTAGGTGAATCATCATCTTTACCCAATTTTCAACCAGTCACCATAGGAGTACTTACCAGTTTGGAACCATCCATCCCAAAATTCTTCAACATCTCTCTCACATACGTAGACTGTGCAATGAAAATTCCTTTCTCTGTTTGATTAATCTATAGTCCAAGAAAGAAATTCATCTCCACAAACATAGACATTTAAAATTATTTTTTCATCTCCTCCACAAACATCTTACACATTCTGATTTCCTCCAAAGATAATGTCATCAACATACACTACTGCAATCAAGATTTTGTCATTTTCAATCTTAAAGTACATATTACTATTTGCCATACCTTTGTTAAAACCTTTTTGAATCAAATAACTATCCAATCTCATATACCAAGCTCTAGGAGCTTTCTTCAATCCATATAAAGCTTTCTTCAATCTGCATACCATATCTGGTTGATCTGTCAACTAAAATCCTTCCGGTTGTCCCATATAGACTTCTTCTTATAGCTCACCATTCAAAAATTCTGACTTGACATCCATCTAATAGACCTTAAAATCTTTATGAGTAGAAAGTGCCAATAACATCCTTATAGCTTCCATTCTTGCGACCAAAGCAAAAGTTTTTTTAAAATATATACCTTCTACGTGTGAGTAACCTTTACACACAAGCCTTGCTTTGCTTCTAACACTTCTCCATTATCATTCAACTTATTTTTTAATACCCACTCTGATGTAGAGCATCTATCAAAATCAAAAAACCTTCAAGGTTACTTTAGACCCAAACCACAACTAAGAAGATCCATTCAACCAATCACCAATATTTCACTTATCTTTTCAACAAAATCCATTCATTTTCACTTGAAATTACAAGGCCACAAATCATCAAATCATCAAACAATTACTCCAAACCTTTACTAGACCCAAATTCATCTTAAACAACATCAATTTGGTTGATTCAAAGCAAATACACAATTGGAAACCTCTAAAACAATCCATGCATCTACTATTCACCCAATCACCATACTTTGTAACTAGTCTTCTTAATGCTAAAAGACAACAAACCATCACATCTTGCTTCCAAACTCTTATTAGGCCTTGAAACACTTTTGAAAAATCATACTTTGATAGAAACAAACCAATTTCTCTACGTAATAATTCAATTTTACCAAATTCTCAAATTCTTGCATTCAAAACCCAAACTCTAGTAGTACAACAACATGACTAAATCGAGTATACCATTCAATCCACTTTGAACCTCCATAAAAAAATGACTATTTTAGGGACCCATTATTGCCAATTTAAACATACTTCAAAATCAGATATTGTTATCATGAAAATATTTACCAGAAAATTGACTGTCTGCAACAAATTGCACCAAATTAGGTTAATTTTGTGAAGCAAGTGACATCAAAACCACTCCAAAACCATACTTAACCAAAAATAGTCTTAGATCAGGCTATGAAACTGCAAAATCAGCAATCTTTCAGTCCACCAAGTCTTTCTATAAGCCACAAAATGCAAACCCTTGTTCTAAGCTTACCAATGCTCCAAATAAGGAGGGTTTAATGAAAGTTTTCCTTCCAAACCTCACACCAACTTTCCACTACTTCAATCATGTTTGATTACGTCTACCTATGCTCTAGGAACCAACTTCTAGCCTCCTTGAGTGCACTCTCATCAAATACTCACTCGTAACCATCAATTTCTTGAGGAAAACTCAAAAAAATATAAGAGGGCAACAACCAAATTATGTACTCTTTCATTCCCCTACACCTACACACACACACACACACATTGAAAAACATCCTATTCTAACCCATTCCACTATTCTACCTAGGCCTAAATTGTGGAATGGTTATATATTTCATTTTAGACTCTCAAACCCCCTAGATGGAGGGTCTCACACAGTTTACAAGAAAAAGACTTAAGATAGATTAAGAACTCAATAAGAACCCTCCAAACCAAGTTAAATGGAAGGATAAACCACTATACTATCAAGAAAAATAGAAGTTAGGGCTTGGTAATATTGTATGTATTGTACAACTAGTAAATGACAGAGGAAAACACTACAAAATACAAAAATAGGGTACTTGTATTTACTTATTTGTTCAAGAATACAACTACAATGCCTTGTTCACTCTTACACATGATTTATAAAGATGTTTCCCTCAATTATGGAAACATCCTCTTCATCTTCAACCAATCCATCCTTTTTTTTTCACAAAAGACTCTTCATCTCCCTGATTTTTCCATTATTGACAACAATCGACAACTTTTTGCAATATCACTTTTTTAATCACCTAGAGACCTATTTGGGACTCCAATACATTAAATATGATCTTATCATGGCCCTTTACATACATTCCATGGTGGAAATTCAAATTTTACAAAATTTCTAATTGGAAGCATAAAAAGAATAAGATGCTCTTGCACCAAACACCCAGCCTAAAAAAAACTTTCCAAGTCCCTTTGGAAATGTGTTGCATTGACCTTGATTCTTTATACCTTCTTCAATCTTGTCTTGGGTCACTGCTTATTGAAATCATGCTCTTTTTCTTCACTTTGACATTGTGTTATCTTCATACTTACACTCACCAACTTGTCCTTTCTTTTCATCTTGACACCACTTCCTCTTTGTAAACTTATCTGCTATCTACCTCTTATCCTTTTTCTCAACAAATCTTGATGCTAAACTTTTCTTTACACCTACAACAATATTCTACCAACTTTATCTCTAACTATCCACTCTTTTCCTGTTCTTGTATGCTCAAACTCTCTCCTTTTTCCTTTCCTTTCACTTTGTCTCATTTCACCTTCTATCTTCAAAATCTATCTTCTCTTGGATTTTCCACCATACTCACCAACCAAAGGACACATGATTGTCCTTTCTTAGCACTGAAATTTCCTCTAACTCTTTTAAAGGACACAAGACTGTCCTTTCACATTTCCTTTCTACGCAATCTTACCTTTTTTCCAACAATTCATCTTAGAACTTCACTGACCAATCATCTTTTCATCTAATCCCATCAATGGAGTACTATCAAACTGATTTACAACTCTCATAATGGTTGCAACCTCTTCTAGTGCTTCTTCAGATATATATCCATCTCCCTCACTACCTCACCACACAAACTCAACAAACCATTTATCTTACCCAACAATAGACCCTGGAAGATGCCTCACTCTCTCTATGTACCTTCTACCCAGCTTAATCTCCATTGGAGGATAGTGAACATAGACCTTTCCATGTCTACCAACACAACTTCTCAAAACTCTTCCTCTCTACAGCCTTAAGATGGATCAAGCACCTACAACCAACAACTCAACAACAACTTGACAAACACAAGATCAGCTAGATCTGATACCAATTGATGCAGAGCATCTACCAAAATCAACAAACCTTCAAGGGTACTTTAGACCCAAACCACAACTAAGAAGATCCATTCAACCAATCACCAATATTTCACTTATCTTTTCAACAAAATCCATTTATTTTCACTTGAAATTACAAGGCTACCAAGCATCAAATCATCAAACCATGACTCCAAACCTTTACCAGACCCAAATTCATCTTAACCAACATCAATTTTATTGATTCAAAGCAAAGACACAATTGGAAACCTCTAAAATAATCCATTCATCTACTATTCACCCAATCACCATACTTTGTAACTAGTCTTCTTAATGCTAAAAGACAAAAAACCATCACATCTTGCTTCCAAACTCTTATTAGGCCTTGAAACACTTTTGAACAATCATACTTTGATAGAACACAAACCAATTTCTCTGCTTAATAATTCAATTTTACCAAATTCTCAAATTCTTGCATTCAAAACCCAAACTCTAGTAGTACAACAACATGACTAAATCGGGTATACCATTCAATCCACTTTGAACCTCCAAAAAAAATGATTATTTTAGGAACCCATTATTACCAATTTAAACATACTTCAAAATTAGATATTTTTATCATGAAAATATTTACCAGAAAATTGACTATCTACAACAAATTGCACCAAATTAGGTCAATTTTGTGAAGCAAGTGACATCAAAACCACTCCAAAACCATACTTAACCAAAAATAGTCTTATATCAGGCTATGAAACTACAAAATCAATAATCTTTCAGTCCCCCAAGTCTTTCTGTAAGCCACAAAATGCAAACCCTTGTTCTAAGCTTACCAATGCTCCAAATAAGGAGGGTTTAATGAAAGTTTTCCTTCCAAACCTCACACCAACTTTCCACTACTTCAATCATGTTTTATTATGTCTTCCTATGCTCTAGGAACCAACTTCCAACCTCCTTGAATGCACTTTCATCAAATACTCACTTGTAACCATCAATTTCTTGAGGAAAACTTAGAAAAATCTAAGAGGGCAGCAACCAAATTTTGTACTCTTGCCTTCCCCTACACCTACAAAAACATACACATTAAAAAAATCCTATTCTAACCCATTCCACTATTCTACCAAGCCATAAATGGTGGAATGGTTATAGATGTCATTCTAGACTCTCAAACCCCCTGGAGTGTTTCACACAATTTACAAGAAAAATACTTAAGACAAATTAAGAACTCAATAAGAACCCTCCAAACCAAGTTAAATGGAAGGATAAACCACTATACTATCAAGAAAAATATAATTTAGGGCCTGGTAATATTTTATGGACTGTACAATCAGTAAATGGCAGAGGAAAACACTAGAAAATACAAAAAATAGGGTACTTTTATTTACTTATTTGTTCAAGAATACAACTACAATGCCTTGTTCGCTCTTACACATGATTTATAAAGATGTTTCCCTTAGTTATGACAACTATGTCTTTATCTTCAACCAACCCATCCTTGTTTTTTAAGAAAAGTCTCTTCATCTCCTTGATTTTGTGCACTTTTGCATTTTT
This sequence comes from Sequoia sempervirens, assembly GCA_007258455.2. Classification (NCBI taxonomy): domain Eukaryota; kingdom Viridiplantae; phylum Streptophyta; class Pinopsida; order Cupressales; family Cupressaceae; genus Sequoia; species Sequoia sempervirens. The sequence goes on along the minus strand of VDFB02281492.1, from coordinate 842,847,156 downwards.
CCATTATTGACAACAATCAACAACTTTTATCATAAAAGACAACTTTTTGCAATATCACTTCTTTAATCTCCTAGAGAACTATTTGGGACTCCAATACATTAAATATTATCTTCTCATGACCCTTTAGATACATTCCATGGTGGAAATTCAAATCTTACAAAATTACTAATTGGAAGCATAAAAAGCATAAGGTGCTCCTACACCACACTTTGATCCAATGATGTTTTTGTCTACCGATATTGGGACCAATTCCCAAGTTTTATTCTTCTCAATCTGTATAAGTTCTTCTTTCATTGCTTCCTTCCAATTTTCATCTTTACAAGCTTCACTTACAGTTTTTTGTTCAATCTCAGAAAGTAAACACAAATTCACGTCAGCTACAACTTTGCTTCTAGTTAATATACCTTTTATCTTATCTCTAATGATCTGAATTTTTGAATGATTCTTCTTACATATCTAAGTGTCTTAGGGGACATAACTAAGCCTCTTATTCTCTTTCAATCTATTCATCTTGCTTCTCTTGTTCATGATTTTCCCGTTCTTCCACAATCTCATCAATTCTTACGCAATCAGGCTCATCAGATTCATATCCATCAATGTCAATAGAATTATTCAATGTCTCATCAACCTTGACATTTGAGCTCTCTACAATATTTCTTATCCTTTTATTGATACATTTGTATGCCTTTCTTTTAGTAGAATATCTAAGGAAAATTCCTTCATCACTTCTTGCATCAAACTTTCCCTAAGTTTCTTCATCTCTTTTGATATAACATTTTCTTTTGAATACCTTGAAATACTTAACAGTAGGTATGCTTCCATTCCATAGCTCATAGGGAGTATTTTTACTATTTTCTCTTGCTTTAACTTGATTGAATACATAAACAATAGTATGAATAGCTTCTTTCCAGTAGAATTCTCGTAAACCGGCCTCAATAATCATTGATCTAGCAGTTTCTTGAGCTATTTTATTTTTCCTTTCAACAACTCCATTTTGTTGAGGAGTTCTTGGAGTAGATAATTGTCTCTTTATTCCATGCACTTCACAAAACATATTAAACTCATGGGAGGTGAATTCTCCACCTCTATCTGACCTTAAGCATTTTATCTTCAAGTTCACTTCATTTTCAACCATAGCTTTGAATTTATTGAATCTATCTAATGCATCTAATTTCTCTCTAAGAAATTTAACCCATGTATATCTAGAATAATCATTAATTAAAAGCATAAAGTACCTTTCAGCAAGCAGACTTCTCACTCTTTTAGGAACACAAAGATCTGTATGAACTAAATTTTGTAGTTTGATAGTAGATTGTTCCTTTGATCTGTAATCACTTCTTGCTTGCTTTCCAAACTGAAAATTCTTGCAAATAACATTAACATGATTTGTAATTCTTGATAAATTTCTCATGAATAGAACAACACTAATCCTTTCCAAGTTATCAAAATTCATGTGACATTTTATCCTATGCCATAACCAACTATCATTAATCTAAGTCATAAAGCATCGTCCATCAAAACCCTTAAGTTGATAGATATTCCCTTCATATTTATTTCCTATAGCAATCAATGTTCTAGATCCTTTTCAGATCTCACATCTCTCATCCTTAAACACAAGATCATGTCCTTTTCTACACATCTGACCAACACTCAAAAAATTATGCCTTAAACCCTTAACATAGTAGACATAATCAGTATAATGGTTTCTATCAAAATTCACTGAACCTATCCCATATATTTGTGCACAAGTATCATCTCCAAACATAACCAAAACTCCATCGTATTTTTAAATCTTAACAAACTTACTCTTATCACCACTCATGTGATGTGAACAACCACTATCAACTATCCAATATTTTTTCTCGTGTTTAGCATGTAGGGCATAGATAATTGCACCTTCATTTTTCTCCTTCTTTGAAGGGCTTTCCTTTATCTATTTTTTAGAATTAGCAGAAGTAGGTTCATACTTAATTGCCAAGAACAAGCATTCATTGTCATCAAGATCTTCATATTTTGAATTTTCATTAGATATACTAGCATTCTCATTCACATAGTAAGCTTTGTTAATCTTCTTTCATTTCTTTTCTTTCTCATATCTTTGTTTATTCCTTTTATCTCTTTCTGAAAACTTTGTAGCATAATGACCTATTTCTCCACAACTAAATAATTTAAGGGGAAAGTTACCTTCATAATTACCAGAGCCTTTCCTCATCCTTCTTACAAAGTTAGCTTCTATTTCATCAAAGTTTTCTTCATTCGGATCTTCAAATTTGAAAGCTTTAAAAGAAATCTCTGATTTTCATCCATTCCTTAAAGTCAACTTTCTCATCTCATAAGATGTCAAAAATCCTAACAATAGATCCTTAGTACATGGCTTATAATCTATAGTCTTCTCAATAACACTCACCTTCTCACTGTAAGCATCGGGAAGAGTTTTGAGAATCTTCTTTACAATCCTAGTTTCATCTATAGTTGCACCAAGTCCTCACACTCCAACCACTATCTCATCCAATCTTTGTGCATAAGCTTGAACATTATCATCTTTAGACATATGTAGAAGATCAAATTCTGTCTTCAAGTTCTATAGTTTTTCTTCTTTAACTCTTTCATCACCATCATGTGCTCTTTCCAAGGTATCCCATACTTCCTTAGCAATCTTCAAATTCTAAAATTTAATCAACTTAGAATGTACCAGACTATTGTTCAAGATGTACTTCGCCTTATTATTCACTTCATGTGATTTGATCTCTTTAGGTGTAGTTGGACCATTAGCAAGAGTAGTGTAAGGATTTTTGTAAGATTTCTCCACATCATATTCACAATACTCCAGATATTCTTCCATCAAACCTCAGATAATCATAAATCATTTTTCCAACCATCCTGAAACTTCCTCAAGTGGTTAAGCTCTTCACCAAGGAATAAATCTCTAATACCAATTGTTGAATATGACAACTGAGAGGTGGGGTGAACTAGTTGTCACATAATTAAACCTTTAATTCAATCACTGAAACTAATTTTAATATTGCTTAAATGTTTAATCATCAAATACCAATGCAAAAACTCAAATCCAACACATAAACACAATAACACCAAATTTATGTGGAAAACCCAATATGGGAAAAACCACAGTGCAGATTAACTCACACTATAGAGAATATCAAAACCAATTACAAGAAGCTCACTACCTAAAATAAGGCTCAATGCTAAAACAAGGAATCACTGTCCAAAACAAGGACTCACTATCCAATAGGGCTAAAAACTTGAAGGGCTCACTTCCATAGAGATACAAAGAAGATAAAGAAGACTTGTTACAAAGAGACTAAAATCCCAATGAAACAAAGGATTCCACCATAATCACTTGCAGTCATGTATGAATGCTAGAGTTCAACTTCTGCTCATTGCATCTAGAAACTCAACATTAAGCTTCACACTGATCTACCACACTCACATCACACACACTCACTAAATAGAATCAATGTCACATCTAACTGCACTTCCTCTTTCCTCTTATCACGCTTCTTCGTTCTTGTATATTTCTTCACCACTAACTCATCTTGTATTTATATCATCTTCAACTTTGAAACATATCCAAAGTCGGCCATCCAAATTGAAATTCAAATTAGGTCAGCACCAAAACATCCTAGGGTGGAATTAGAATGAGGGTGACCCAAACACATGCTTCATTAACCTCAAAAGTAGTATTTCACACAAGGTCAGACAAACCAGTATAAAACACATAGAACTATAAAGCACGAATCTTCCAAATGTCGAAACTATCTTCAATAGAATTAATGCAACTTAGCTCTAGAACCACAAGTCATAAGACTTCATCAAAGAGAAATCTAGATCAACAACATTTCTCTTGGACCTCAACTAGAAACATAGAAAACCATAGTTCACAATTGGTGAACACAACTTGCACTGTACAACAAATCAACAACCAAAAATTTGGATATCTAGTATCTTCTAACAACCATGAATAACATATCTAATCCACAAAACCATAGGAGAAAATCTAGAGCAACCATTGAATACCTACAACATATCTTCATTACAATTTTTTCAATATCCTCGACATATACAACCAACATCAACTAGTTGATAACCAGTTGACCAGTTGACATCAATGACAACACCTTTAATCTTTCCATTCTTGCAACAGGTGCTTCAACACAAGGAAGAGCACCATTGTACCTAAGATGTTGAATTTCATTACTCAAAGCCTTACATTCATTAGTAGAATGACCATGAACTCTATGATATGCACAAAATGAATGTTTTTAGTAAAATTTCTTTCATGTTCTTAGAGGAAGGGATATCAAATGATCTTGGAGTAGTCTCAACAAGATACTTTCTTGATCAATGGTAGAGGATGTTTTGTTATTTTGTGACAAAGATATCTCTTGCTTAGTACAAGGTGTCATAGTTACACAAGACTCTTTAGATTGTGAGATTTTGTACCCTTCTTTAAAGGAAGGTGTAAAATATAACACTCAAATCATTGGTGTTTTGTGTGATGACACTAACATTAAGTGAAGATTTATTTGTTTCTTTCATTTCTTTCAAAGGATAATAAGCATGGGCATTGATGTCTATCAATTCAGGATGCACTACTATTAAATTCGGCTTAGAAGAATCTTTTGTAATAGTGTTGATATTGAGGGAAGGATTTTTTATTTCTATCAAAGGACAATAACCAAGACCATTATTTGTTTCTTGCATATGAGGCTCTATAGGGACATAGATACCTTGTTCTCTAGCACCAAATTATTTTCCACTATAACCAAGTTATTTCATCATTTCATAACCTTTTCCATAAAGATTCTTTATCTCTTTTTGATTCGGTGGTTGCTCATAATTAAGTTCATCAAAGTTTGTTGTATAATTTGTTTCTTCTTTTAAAGTGGTTGAGGTGGATACTTTCAAAAGGTTTACTGAGTGTTGTGTTGACATTACTACTTTTTATTTTCCCTTTTTAGAGTCTTTGTTTATGATCTTGTATTCTCCCATGAATGATGGTGTGAAATCTAAGGAACCCCAATCATCTTCTAAGAGCTTCACGACTTCCTCATTCTGTTTTTCTTTATCTTTCTATTGCACGGGTTCTACTTGCATAGTTGGTGTTAATGCTTTCAAATGATTCTCTTTTCCTTTGTCAATGTTCAAACAACTATTTGGGTTAGGGTAAGCTTCTAGTGTGTACACTTTATTGTTGTAGACATACTTCATTTTACAATGAAGAGTAGAGGGAAATCCATTCATTGCATGAATCCATGGCCTTCCTAAAAGAAGATTATATGAAAGATCATGAGGCATAACATGGATCGGTGTCTCTAATGTGTCCTTTCCAACTATAATAGGAAAAGTGATCACACCAAGTGGTTGCTTTCCTACATTGTAAAATTCCTTAATAGATAAAGAGTCAGATTGAATTTTTGATTTATCCATGCCAAGCCTATCCAAAAGGGTTACACTACACACATTAAGGGCTATGCCATTATCAACAAGGGCTCACTTTATCCTTGTTCTTTTATATTGAGTTATTATTATGAAAGCTTTATTTTGTTTTTGCACCTCCAAAGGAGGGAGCTCACTTTGGTGGAAAACAATGTAAACATTTTTTCCTTGAATTATGGCTGCTATGTCATTCAGTTGCACATGAGAAAGGATGAGAACTTGTTTTAAAGAATTTTGAATCATGTTATGATAATGAGGGGAGGCTTGAATAAGGTCACATAATGACATTTTAGCAAGAGCATTCTTTAGTTGTTCAAAAATATTGTACTCCTTTCCACTTTGTGAAGGAAAAAAAGGTGGACTTGGTAAGATAGGGTTAGACAATGGGAAGGGTGTTGAAGGTGTTTTTATTGGTTGTGGATTGTTTCTAGTGTTATATGTATGAGAAATGGTGTTCATATTAGGTGGGTAAAGGATAAGTCAGGTTTGTTTTGACTTTGTGATTTTTGTGAAGGTGGATAAAGAATTAGGGGATTCTTAGGATGTCCCACATGGTATTTAGGAGGTCCATTAATCAAGGGGGAGCTAATGGAAACTTGTGCATTCATAGCCTCATTGTTCTTGGTTTGATGTATTTCTAATAAAGGGAAATCTAGTGTCCTCTTTTCACCATTATCTAAGGGATCCACATTACTATTGTTGTCATTTTCTTGCACCATGATATCCTCCCTAGGAGGAGAGTTGTTAGGAGAACTACAAACCAAATGTTCTTGAAATTCAAGGATTGGTTCTTCCAAAATGACTTCATCAAAAGTAGGGGAATGATTAATGGTTGAATTGTATTGCTCAATAAGGGTTTCCATAGGTGAAGAAGGACAACTAAGATTCTCATCACTTTCATTGACCAAAGTATCTTCTTCACAACTAGGAGGGATACTAGGGGAAGAACAAGTATGAATTTTATGATTATTTATGATTTCATTCCTTTTTTCCCTAATGTCTTATAAAATAGGATAGGTAGGGGAAGGATAATAAAGAGGGATGTTATAGACCTTAAATATTTTATCATCTAACACCAACATATCCTCATCATTTACAATCTCATCCTCTTCTACTAGATCATTCTTACATGAAAAGGGGGAATGGAAATTAGGTAAGGTGATGTTTAGAAATGTGTCTATGATTTCATTCTCTTGTGCTATAATATATTCCAATGTAGGAGAGTTTATAGAAGAGGAGCTTTTAACAATGTCATGATTCTCAACGAGTGCATCTTCTAACACTTAAATACCTTCATCACATGTAGGAGAGGTATTAGGAGAAGAGAAACTATGATCATCAATATTGTCTATATTATCTTCTTCCATCACGTCATTCCCAAAAACACGAGAGATAAGAGGGGGTGTAGGTTTAAGGAAAGCATCACCATTTTCACTTTCTTGCACTAAGAGACTCTCATAACTAGGGAATGCATTTAATGAATGACTAACATGTTTATTGACTAACTTTTTCTTTGTGAACTTGGAAAAGACTGAAACTAACATTTTTGAACAATAATCTATGCAACTTTAAAATGCAATGTAAAGGCCTAGAATGAAATACAAATTTAAAATTTCAAATTGATTACACTATGTAATGATTTGAAAATGAAATGTTGTAAATGCAAATTTGGAATTAAGCAATGCATGAAATGGACCAATTTAAGCTAGATCTAGTAAAATGTATGAAACAAAAAGTCATCCAACTGAAATAGATAACCAATGGTAGCAAACATAAGTGCAAAAACAAGGTTTTAAATGCTATAAAAGGCAATTTTAGGGGTGCACTAGGACTGATTCACCCAGAGGGGTGAATGAATCTCAGTGAGGGTTTTTTGCATAATTTTTAGTAAATTTTAAGTGATTTTTATGATTTTTAGTTTGTATGACCTAAAGACTAAATGCAAATACAAATTTTATATGATTTTCAATGATTTGAAATGCAAAAATGCAACCTATATTCACTTCCACTAATGCAAAATTTAGAAACCCTAGATGCCAATTGACTAATGCAAACCCTAATGCAAAGTCAATGCAAGCTAGATCTAGGATGATGATGGACTATAAATTAGAATAGAAGGTATTCTAAATGCAGGTTCACCAAAATGAAACAATGGAAATAGGTGTTCCACCTCTTAGCAGGTGGAACACAAACTAGGTGTTTAGGAATCTAGACCTATTTCCCTCAAGTTTCATTCAAGGAGACCCTAGAGATCTCAATCAAATGATGATAATGGGAGAAATAGATTTGCTAAGGGATTGTCCTAGGGTATGATTTATGATTGCAAGCTAGGGCTTGGAAAAATGCTTCAAATGCAAGAACTAATGATTGAATTCAGTGATGCATAAAACTTCACTAAATAAACTATAAATGCAAATAAATAAAACTAGAAAAGTACAGAGGAGCACCTAGAAACTTGAGAGAGCTTGAATTGAGGCCTGAAATGCTGAATAACCTAAAATTTAGGCCTACTGGGGCTCATTTGCCATTATGGGTGAATTAGTCCTAGATCAAGGTTTTTGCATAGGAACATGTTTTTAGAAAAAGGGTATCCAAAATTACCAAAATATTGAAAAATACCTATAGTGGGACTCATTCACCACTTTTGGTGAATCAATCTCATTTTCTCACGAAGTGTCCTAGGAATAAAATCTTGGATTGAAACTTTGCAAGCCATTGAAGATGGATTAAATAAGCAATTTCCCACTGATTTATTGCAAATTCAATGCATATTTTTCCCTAGATATGAGTTTCTGTGAGTCTTGACAACTTTGATGACATTTGCAACTTTTTCATTTTGGTTCTTTTGAAGGCTTAAAATCCACTTTTCTTTAATCTATAAGCTTGCAATCAAACATGTAAAGAGGAAAAAAACTTGTTGATTGTTAGGGAATATGGGTTTTCCTTGGTCAAACACCTTTTAGGTAATTAAACCAAATGATGAAATAATGAAAGATGAACATGAAACATGCAACAAATCATGGACAATGATAACTTGAATGATGCCTTGTAATACAAATCAGAAATCTAGCATGAAATGGGCATGAAGGATGTAGATCTTGATCTTGAAAATAGGTGTAGAACAATGTTTGATCTTGGATCTTGAATGCAACATCACAACACTTACTCAATAACATTCTTGATGCTTCATAATATTGACCTGATAATGGATCTTGAATTGATGCAAAAAATGATGAAGAATCTTCCCTTGAATGCTCTTGTAAACACTTGAATGCACTTGTGAACTCAACTTTGCTATAAGGATGCTCATTCAACTTGCTAGGTGATCTCTTGAATGCTTGTTAGGACAAAATGAGTGAAATAACCTTGTATTTATACTTAATTATGCAAGAATTCTCAAATTTACAAAACTACAAGCCGACACCAGATCTAGGAGGATAAAATCCTGCCAAAATTTTGAATTAATTTTTATTTTGGTCCACATGAGACTCATTCACCAAAGGTGGAAAATGAGTCCCATTAGGGATAATTTATGGGACCATTTTTAAAAATCTTAGAAACATGTAAAACTAGGTTCAAGACCCAAAAAACTAGGTGGGACTCATTTTCCCAAGGTGGCGAATGAGTCCCAAATCACCAAATCTAGGCCACACAACTTGAAAACACTTGAATTATGATTGTATGTTGATTTGTGTTGGGATTATCCTTGAAAATATGCATTAAATGAGGCTTGTGGATGCAAAATAAGGCCAATTAAAGCATAAAGAAGCCCAATTATTTATGAAAACCCTAGAAAAGTGTGAAAATGTGTTACAACACTTTACAACACTCTAATTAAGGTATTATTAACGTTAAAAAGAGATTTATTAGGTTTAGTTAATTAATAAAACCTCAAAAAAGTGTGAAAGTGTGTTACAACACTTTAGCAAGGTACCATTTTATGTTAATTGGTTCACAAGGGCCAAGAGTTAATGTGAATGTGTAAAACACATTACAACACTAAATCAAGCTGATATTAAGTCTAATTTATCATTAATTATTCAAATAATCAAGCAATGAAAAGGGGGACTCTTTTTCATCATTACAGTAAGAAACAAGGCAAGACTTGTGTGTAAGGGTTACTCACATGTAGAAGGTATAGATTTTGAGGAAAAATTTTCTCCTATGGCTAGGACAAAAGCTATTGCAATGTTTTTGGAATTTGCAACACATAAATATTTTAAGGTCTATTAGATGGATGTGAAGTCTACTTTTCTGAATGGAGAATTGGAAGAAGAGGTTTACATGGAACAATTGGAAGGTTTTTAGTTGTTAGATCAACTAGATGTGGTATGTAAGTTGAAGAAGGAACTATATGGTTTTAAGCAAGCTCATAGATATTAGTATGCAAGATTGGACAGGTACTTCATACAACAAGGATTTAGTAAGGGCTCCACAAACAATAATCTTTACTTTAAAATTGAGGAAGATAAAATATTGATAGCAGTTGTATATTTGAATGATATTATCTTTGGTGGAAATGAGGCTGTGTAATAAATTTAATGAAGAAATACAAAAATAATTTGAGATTTCAATGTTTGGGGAGATGAATTTCTTTCTTGGGCTATAGATCAATAAAACAGATAAAGGGATTTACATTTCATAGTCTAAGTATGTCAAAGAGATGTTAAGAAGTTTGGAATGGTTGACTCCAAACCGGTATGTAATCCTATGGCGACTAGTTGTAAATTGAAAAAAGTTGATGATTTATCTAAGGTTGATTAGAGAAAATATAGATCTATGATTGGTGGATTGCTATATTTGATGGCTACTAGATTGGATATCATGCATGTTGTTTTTCTTGTTTCTAGATTTCAAGAAGATCCTAAAGAAACTCATGTTGTAGTAGTAAAGATAATATTCATATATTTAAGAGGCACACTAGATTATGGTTTGTGGTATCCTATGGATAGTGATTTCACATTAAATGCTAATAAAAATGCAGATTGGGCTAGATGTGTTGATGAAAGGAAAAGTACAAGTGACGGTACATTCTTTCTTGGATGTATATTGGTGTCATGGATGAGTAAGAAATAAAATTTAGTTTCTTTATCCACTCTAGAGGCTGAGTATATTGCAATAACATCATGTTCTACACATGTATTATGGATGAGGAAAAATTTAAAGGATATCAGAATACTATTTGAAAAACCTATATCTATATAAGTGCAATAAATATTTCAATGAATCTAGTGATGCATTCAAGGATAAAGCATATATCTATCAAGTATCACTTTTTGAGAGAGAATGTTATGGATAATGAGGTGAAGCTCGAGTATGTTCCTACAAAGGATCGCATTTTTGATATATTTACTAAGGCACTTGCTAAGGATACTTTTGAGTATCTTCAAGAGAATTTGGGGGTTATTTCCCCTCCTTTGTTGAACTAGATGCATATAGAGGCGCATCAGTCCATTGGATCTATGGATCTATCTCTTTTTTGGACTGATGTTGGTGGCCACCTCTCAGGGGGAGTAGGTAGTATCATGTGTTATCATTGAGTTAATGATTAAGTTGGGTGTACTCCTAGGGGGGTATTAAAAGTAGGAAATTATGGTCCAATGTAAAAGAGGGACAATAGTGAAAAAATTTATCCTTTGCTATTGATGTCAAAGGGGGAGAGAGAATCATGTGAAAAAATCTTATATACTCAAGGGAAGAGAATAAAAAAAAGAGTGTTTAGAATTTTTGTGTGGTCTTTGGTGGCTTTTCACATCTTGTGTTTCCATCAATGAAAAAGTGGGAGATTTTTGCAAGAATGATGGTGTTGTCATTGATGTCAACAGGATGTCTACCAAGTGGTGTTATCATTGATGTCAACTATGGGATGAAGATGTTGAGGATATTGAGACAATTATTGAAAAGAGAAAAATAGGTTGTACATGTGTAGTTGAGACCTTGAGGAAGTGTTGTGAGTAAATGGAGCTATTATTTTTTTAGAGTCTAAAGATGAGTTGTAATGAAGTAATGAGCTAAGATGATGCTTCTAGTACTTGGTTTCCAAGTGATTTTGAGGAAATTTAATAAACAAAGTAAACTGTGTTGTGGAAATGTTCATAATATGTTATGATATTGTGCTCCACGTTCTTTCAGTGTTGATGCTATGCCTATGTGGATCTTACAGGTTATTCAAGAGTGTTAGAGGTTGCTTATTAAGAATTTGGATTTTTGGATCATTGTATAGTATGAGATATTTTCACCAGTGTGTGTAGTTGTTTAGTCATGTTTTCTATGGTTTGGGAGAAATGTATTTTCTCCACGTTTCTTTGTTGATTGGATTCAAGTTGTGCAGATTTGGGAAGTTGCTTATAATTATTTTATTTTTCTATATTCAAGTTTCTACTTGATTTGGTGCAGTATAGTGTGAGTTTCATTTATCAATTTGCAATTAAGGGTTATTAGTTATTCTAAGTTGAAGTATTTGTTGATGCAAGCTTGAATGAAGTGTTTGATGAATCGTATGTAGTCCATGGATTGTTTTAGATTGAGTTCAAGTAAATTATGTTTTCTAGAACTTTCAGCTTGATCTAAGGAAGTGTGTACTTAATGTCTATGTTGTTTTGCATAGGTGTTGGCCAACTTTGTGTTTAACACTAAATGTGAAGCTAGTGGAAGTGTGTTGAAGTGTGTTGGGATTTATTTGGGTCATAATTAAGGATATATGTAGGTTTCCTTTTGTCCCTAACCAACACAGGAATGTTTAGGTGCTGACCTATTTTGAATTTGCATGTATAACAGTTAGTGGCCAACATTGGAGAAAGTTTTTGAGGTTGAACTTGATATAAATATGTATGGTGTTGATGCAAGTAAGAGAAATTGGAAAGAGTATGAATCAAGATAGATGCAAGATTGTTGCAAGTGATGTGTGTGATGCAAAATTAAGTAGAGTAGTGTGAACTTCATGTTAGAATTCCTAAAGCCAGTGGGCTGAAGCCATCTGATATCTTTCATGTGAGACTGTGAAAATGTGTGAGCAATTGTGGTGGAATCCTTGTTGCATTGAGAAGTTTTTTTTCTATGTAACTTTCTTCTTCTATCTTCATGCTTTCTTTTTGTGGCAGTGAGCCCTAGCTAAGCCTTTTTGGATAGTGTGTCCTATTCTGGCAGTGAGCCCCTTTGTACTAGTTTTTCTATTATGTATATTACGAGCTAATCCTCACCGTGGTTTTTCCCTAATTGGGTTTTCCACATAAATTTGGTGTTCTCATGTGTATGGTGTTGTGATTTTAGTTTTTGTTATTTGTATTTCATGTTTCATCAAGTTAATAGAATAAAGGTTTAATGCATGCTTATGGATCTATTTATTGTTGATGGTTTTGAAGGTTTAATTTGCTACAACTGATTCACCCCCCTCTTAGTTTTCCTTTTCATTTCAACAATTGGTATCAGAGCAAGGTTCCTTGAAGAACAACTTAATCACTTGAGGTAGATCCAGGATGGCGAACAAGATTCCTTTGGAATATCCTAGATTCAATAGCTCATATTATGCATTCTAGAAATCAAAGATGGAAGGATATTTGTGTGCTCGGGGATATGAGATTAAGAAGGCTTATCATAATACACCCACTCCACCTCCAAATGGTCCATTGATATAAGTGCATAAATCAAGGCGCATGAGATCAATGCTAGAGTAAGGTACATTATTGTGAATAGTCTTTCAAATATTGAATTAGTTAAAGTTATGAGTTTGAAGACTGCTAAATTTGTTTGTGATAAGTTAGCAAGTATTTATGAAGGAGATCTAAAGGTCAAACAAGAAAATTTGCAGAACTTGAAGGCACATGCATAAGTTTGAAGATGAAATGGTAAAGGGCTATATTTAGATTTGATGAACTGGTGAGTAATATGAGAGGTCTTGGTGCAACAATTAAAGAATCTAAAGCACTAAATAAGGTTATTAGATCTCTTCCAGATTGCTACAATGAAAAGGTATCTACTATTGAGGAAATAGTTGATTTTGATAATTATTCCAAAGATTAGTTGATTGTTTGATGAGGGCGCAACTCGAGACTTAGAAAATAACCCAAAAACAAGAGAACAATTTTATTATTTAGAAAATGAAGATTCTTACATGTAGAGGATCTTAGATCCCCAAGTTCTACAACACATGCAAGTTACAGAAAGCTACAAAATCACCCTTTCGCAATATGCGTGCTTGTCCCCAAAAAGTTACCCAAAAATTAGAAACCCGCCCATAAATAGAGCTCCTCTTTAGTTTGGAGCCAAAAAAACATTCAAATTTGAGTTTAGGCAGTTTGGTGACAAAAATTACAAATTGAAGTTCAAATTTCAAAGAACATTTGCAATTGTATCTTCTAGAAAGTGCGCCAACTTCCCGGGGCCATAACTTTTGATCCGGGACTCCAATTCGCGAACCGTTTGAACCGTTGGAAAGGTCTTGAAGTCAAAAACACACTAAAAATCCTCTACACTAATTTTGGAAAGTTTTGGGGCCGATCCGGGAACTCTAAGTGCCTCAAATCTAACTCAAAAAATTTTCAGGTGAAAATCTGGGAAACTAAAACTGCAATATCTTTCAACCCAGGAATAGAAAATAAAAACCATAAATTGGGATTTTTATTATGAAAAAAAGGGTATCCAAAAATGTAAAAACATATAAAAATTGAGAAACTTGAAATTTAACTATTTTTGGGTGATGCAAGATTGCCCTTACACCACTAGATGCTCTTGCATCAGACACTCAGGGTAACTTGAGAAGTGACCCTGTCACATCTTAGATGGTGGAGGAAAACCCAAACAGTCAAACTCTGCGTTAGGCAACCAGGATGAATCTTCAATAAGACTTCCTTTCCATTTCACCAAATATTCTTCATACTGCCTATTCCTGGTACTCCTTCCCACATGACTATCCAGGATTTCTTCAATCTCCTCCTTTTCTAAAGTAGATGCTGGAATCCCACACTATTCCATTGTTGGTACTTCCTCTGCACCACCTTCATGATACTCTGTTAAATCTGAAATGTTGAACACAGGGGAAATGTTGAATCCATCCGCAATCCTCTACCTCATATGCATTCCCCGAATCATGCCTCTTCAAAAATTTACAGGGACCGAACTTCTTCATCTTCAATTTGTTATAGGTTCCCACTAGAAACCTTTCTTTCTTGAAGTGGACCATCACTTTATCACCAACGTTCCTTATACCTCCTCTTCTGATCTGCCTTAGCCTTATACTGCATATTCATCTTGTTAATATGTTCTCTTACCTTCTCATGTATATCCTTGATGTGTTCTGCAAAATCTTCGGCTTCAACACTTATTTTCTTCCCTTGGTCCATCTTCCTTAATTCTGGAGTTGTTCTGGAGCTACCTCCATACACAATCTTGAACGGTGATCTACCAGTGCTTCTATTGACAGAATTGTTGTAAGAAAATTATGCCTAGGGTAAGATCAAGTCCCATCCCTTGGGTTTATCTCCTACCAAACATCTCAGTAGGTTACCTAGACTCTTGTTAACAACCTCTGTCTACCCATCTGTTTGTGGATGGTGTGCAGAATTGAACTTCAACTCTGTCTTCAGCTTCTTCCGCAAGGTCCTCCAAAAGTACCCCACAAATTTGGTCACGATCTGAAACAATACTCTTTGGCAGACCATGTAGCCTCACCACCTCTTTGAAGAACAAGTCAACAATGTGGACTGCATCATGGGTCTTCTGACATGGAATGAAATGTGCCATCTTCAAAAACCAATCAACCACCACAAAGACTGAATCATTCCCTTATTGTGTCCTTGGAAAACCAAGAACAAAGTCCATACTTATATCCTCCCATGGCCTCTTCCAGATACAAGGTATGTATTGATATATTTCTCCTATATTCCTCGCTCTCAC
>VDFB02281492.1:842745387-842831708 GCA_007258455.2 Sequoia sempervirens | reverse complement strand
AAAAATTTGAGAAAGAGAATTGAAAGTGCAAATGTCAAAGTTGAAAAAAACTCGTAGAGTTTTATTGCAGTAGATGAATATGTGTCAAATGAACTTGAATGTAGAGAATTAGAAGACATAGTTGATGAAAAAGAAGTGTAGAATGAAGAGGAAGAAGATCTAGAGAAGACCCCTAAAACCCTTAAGTATGTGCAAAAGAAACATTCCAAAGATCTGATCATTGGAGATAAGAGGAAAAGTGTATTGATAAGAAGAAAAGCTATTGAAGTTGAGGTAAATTTTTGTTTACTTTTTTAAAGTTGAAACTAAATCAGTGAGTGAAGCATGTAAGAATGAGCATTGGATGAAGGCAGTGGAAAATGAACTTATGCAGGTACAAAAAAAATAGACTTGGTAATTGGTCTCTAGAATGGAAAACATAAACATAATTGGAACTAAATGGGTATTCAGGAACAAGCTGGATGAGAATGGAGAAGTAGTAAGAAACAAAGAAAAGAATTGTGTGTAAGGGTTACTCACAAGTAGAAGGTATAGATTTTGAGGATACTTTTGTTTCTATATCTAGGATGGAAGCTATTGGAATGTTTTTGGTATTTGCAGCAAATAAATATTTTAAGGTCTGTTAGATGGATGTGAAGTTTGATTTTTTCAATGGAGAATTGGAAGAAGAGGTTTATATGGAACAAGTAGAAGGTTTTGAATTGTCAGATCAATTGGAAATGGTATGTAAGTTGAAGAAGTAACTATGTGGTTTGAAGCTTGAATTTTCAGATCAATTGGAAATGTTATGTAAGTTGAAGAAGTAACTATGTCACGGTTTGATGCAAGATTGGATAGGTACTTCATACAACAAGTATTTAGTAAGGGCTCCGTAGATAGTAATCTTTACTTTAAAATTGAGGAAGAAAAAATCTTGATAGTAGTTTTATATGTGGATGATATTATCTTTGGTGGAAATGAGGTTGTGTAAAAAATTTCCTACGGGAAAAAATGATCATAGATTTAAATACCACCATTACTGCCACTCGTATAGTCTATTCTCCCTTGCACTTAACATATATTTTGGTCTATTGGATATAGATAAAGATAAAATATGAAGGCTCTGCAATGGTCACAATGACAATGGCTGGCCAACAATTAGTATGCAAAAAAAGATAGCTTCCTTGGCCATCATTAGACTCGAAGCCTTGTTAGAAGGCCTAGTCATCATTAAGGGCCCATGATCAATGAAGGGCAGTATCATGCAGGACCAAAGGTCCAGTCGATTGGACAATGGATGACTATACCATTCATGTTAAATTGGACTTAATGAGGCCTTTATTCAGGTGTTGTGAGGAATTTTATGCATCCACACTAGGTTTTGGACCCTTGCAAATTGAATAACATGCTTTTATTGATGTCTTGTAAAGGAATTTCACGCTTTTCTAGACTTAATGAACTCATCTTCCCTTAATTCAACATTATAAAATGTGTTTAATAACATTATCACATCAATCTAAAAGGCTTGTAAGATAAAATTAATGTTAAACTAGTGTTGTAATGTGTCTTGCACATTCACATTGGCTCTTGTGCCTTCCTAGGCTACGTGGACCTCATTTTAATGTTGTAAAATGTATTTAATCACACTTTCACATTGAATTCTATTTTGCAAGCCGTAATTTACCTTTACATCATCACTAATAGGCCCCTATTAACCCATATTGTGCATCCCAAGACAAATTGATCAAATACCCAACAAAGTTGCAATTTAAACCTTACTACCTTATATCTTGGCATATTAGCTATCAAAATGGCCCCTATGGGACCCATTCACCATCCATGGTGAATCAGTCCCATCCAGGTGGGACCCATTTGCCATGGGTGGCGAATGAGTCCCATTTGGCTCATTTTTGACCTTTGGGTGGGAAATTTTGGAATTTAAGTTTAATTTTACTTCATGTTAACCTAATGGATCCAATTTTTAGGCTAATAAGGTGAATTTACTATAAAATCAACTCTCTAAACCCTAATTCATATCCATTAACTCATTTTCATTATTCATTCATCATCCATCTTCTTCAAGTAAAGCAAGTTAGGGTATCATCATTGCAAGACATTGAGAAATCCTATAAAGACATTCAAGGGATGAATCTTTGTCCATTGTTGCAAAAATTTAAGATGAAACATCATGGAAAGGTAATAAACTCCATTATTGCATGTTTCAATCAATTCTTTCATCATTTTGGTTTAATTACCTAAAAGGGGTTTGACCAAGGCAAATCCCCATTCCCTAACATTCAACATTTATCTCTCTTGTCTTGTGTGTTTATAGATTTAGGCATCTTGGAATCTTGGAAATCATTGAAGATTGCATTGAAAAGTTGTTTAAGCCTTCTCTTCATTGAATAAGTCAAAGTATCAACAAAAACTCACATTTAGGTTCGAAAATCAGAGTTTTGGAAGTAGGCACCTATAGAGAATCAAAGTGCAGATTGAGAGCTATGGATTCCACCTTTGAATAATCAAAAATTTAAAAGTGGACTCATTCACCATGGGTGGTGAATGAGTCCCACTTCTAAACCAGTTTTGAGTTTTCTGCATTTTTAGATACCCTTTTGTTTGAAACAAGTTTTGGAATAGTTTTGTAGAACTAGGATTGAATCACCCAGAATGGTGAATGAGTCCCACTAGGCTTGAAAATCAACATCAATAGAATTTCAAATGCCATTTCTAGTCTTCGTCAAGATTTTAGGTGCACTTCTTCAATTTCATTCAGTTTTGTTACAATTTACATTCATTTCTAGGTGTTTTTATATTACATAATGTGTTTTCAAACAATCTTCATTTCCTTAGTTTTCATTCATTAAATAATTAATATTATTAGTTTCTTGCATTAAACATTGCATCTAGGTACATTACATCCATATTTCATCAACATTTCATTAACTTTGAGTGTAGACATAAGAATTTTGGCCCTCCTTTCTCCTTTTAGGTGAAAAACCCTAGAAGTACTAGAAAGGATTAGGATGCCAAAAATCTATGCTACATTTTGGTGAACCTACTTTTTTTAATACTTTATTTTCTAATTTTGAGTCCTTCATCATACATCTAGCTTGCATTGACTTTGCATTAGGGTTGCAATACTTAATTGGCATTCTAGGTTTCAAATTTTACTTTCATAAAAAGTGCATTTAGGTTGCATTATTCACATCTAAATTCATTTCAATCTTCTGAAATTCTACATTTTTAATTTAGGTTTGCATCATAACACTTAGAAAAAATCAAACTCACTCAATTTTTTTTGAAAATTCTGAAAAAAGTCCATACTGGGACTCATTCGCCACCCTGGGCGAATTAGTCCCTTTTGACCCCTGAAGATTCCTTTTACAGAGCTGAAAACCCTATTTTTAGGCTTTTGTTTGGTGCCATTTCCTAACTATATTAGTTGACTACATTTCTGTAACATGCATTTCATCAAATCTAGCCTAAATTAGCTCATATCATGCATAGTTTAAATTTCACATTTGCATTCTCATATTGTTACACAGCATAATTAATCAGTCAATCATTCTCTAAAAATTACATTTCATTTCATCCTTTTACATTGTATTTTGAGTTAGCATAGATTGTTCTTTCAAAATTTTATTTTCAATCTTCTCCAAATTTGCAAAGAAAAAGGTAGTCAATAAGCATGATCATCATTCCTTTAATGCATGTCCTAGTTATGAGAGTCTCTTAGCACAAGAGAGCGAAAATGGAAATGTTAACCTTACACTCAAACCCTCTCCTCTCTCCCCTATTTGTGTGGATAATGTGATAGAAGAGAATACAAACATAGCTACTTATGATGATCATAATTGTACTTCTCCCAATGCCTTTCCTTTTAGTGAAGAAGGTATCTTGGTGAAAGAAGATACAATCATTGAGCATCATGAGGATCTTGTTTTTCCTTATCCTTATCCCCTTTGGGAAGATATTTTAGCACAGGAGAATGAAATCATTGACACCTTAAACATCACCTTACCTAATTTCCATTCCCCTTTGGCTTGTGTGAATGGTTTTGAGGAAGATGAGATTATACATAATGAGGACATGTTGATCTACAACAACCCTCTTTATGATCCTTCACCCACCTCTTCTATTCGAGAACAAAGGCATGAATTTGTAAATGCTCATGATAATCATACTTGTTCTTCTCCTAGTATCTCCCCTAATTGTAAGGAAGATGCTTTGATGTTAGAAAACACAACCAATGAGATTCATGAGAATCTTAGTTATCCCCTTTCACCTAAGAAAAACCTTATTGATCAAGAAAATTCAACCATTGCTCATCCTCATACTTGTGATGAAGTCCTTTTAGGAGAACCAACCTTAGAATTTCAAGAAAATTTGGTTTGTAGTTCTCCTCAAAACTCTCCTCCTAAGAACAATATCATGATGCAAGACACAAACCACAATAATGATATAAACTATCCCTTGCTAAGGGATGTTAACATTATTCAACCTCAACTCATCCTTTACCCCCCTTCACACAAAAACACTCCAAACAAACACAAACTCATCCTTTACCCACCTCACAATAATGTACTATAGTAGCTGAGTTATAATACTGTTGCTCATACATATAACACTCGCAATAATCCACAACCACCACAACCAACCCCAACACCCTTACCTTTTTCTAATCCTATCCAATCTAAACCTATCTTACCAAGTTTTCCTAGTGGAAAGGAGTACAATCTTGTTGAAAAACTAAAGAATAATCCTACTAAAATCTCATTATGGGACCTTATTCAAGCATCCCCTCACTATCCCAACATGATCCAATCAGCTTTGCAATAAGTTCCTATCCCTTCTAATGTGCAACCAACTGACATCGCAACCATAGTCCAAGGAATAAATGATGACATTGTTTTCCACCAAAGTGAACTCCCCCCTTTAGAAGTGCAAAAACAAAATGAAGATTTCATGATCATTGCTCAATACAACTGAATAGGAATAAAGTGAACCCTTATTGATAATGGTTATGCCATTAATGTGTGTAGTGTGATTCTCCTTGATAGATTGTGTGTTAACAAGTCACAAATAATACCTAATTCCGTATCTATTCAAGGATTTGATAATACAACAAAGCAACCACTTAGTGTAATTACTTTTCCTATTACAGTTGGGGTGACTACTTTGCAAACTCCTATTCATGTCATGCCTTATGATCTTTCGTATAATCTTCTTTTAGGTAGACCATGGATTCATGAGATGAATGTAGTGCCTTCAACCCTTCATCATATAATGAAATATGTCTATAAAAATAACATTTATCAAGTTGAAATAGACCCTGAGCCTAAAAGTTGCTTGCACCTTGAAAAAGGAGCTACAAGTCCTCTGAAACTGTTGATTCCAACATCCAATATAGACCCTCTTGAAATTAAACAAAACAATGAGGAATTAGTCTCTAAATTATTTGGTGATGATTGGGGATCCTTAGAATTCACACCATCATTTATGGGTGAATACATAATCATACAAAATAAAGGTGAGAAACAAGAACAACTAACCATCATGACAACTCAAAATTCTGCACAATATTCTCAACCATCTATCTCCTCTACTTTGGAAGAAAATACAACATACACAACAAATTTTGATGAGATATATTATCACTATCTACCTAATCTGTCAACAATGAAGAAAATTTATTGAAAAGGTTATGAACTCGTGAAGAAAATTGGATATAGTGGAAAATGATGTGGTGCTTGAGAACAAGGTATCCGCAACCCTATAGAGCCTAACACACAACCAACTCATGGTCTTGGTTATTGTCCTTTAATCGAGATCAATAAACCTTCACTCAAAATCAAAAATATCACACAACACACTCCTAAATAATCCTTACTAGTCATCCATCCTGAACTCATCGACACTAGTGGTCTTCATCATTCTCCTTTTCCAACAATCACACAAACACCTACATCTTCACTTAATGTCAATGTCATCTCGCAAGACACCAATGATTTTCATTCGATAGATTTTCCCTCCTCCTATAAGAGTGGGAACAAAATATCGCAATCTAGAGAAACTTGTGTAAGTGTAACATCTATTACTAAGAAAGATGTATCTTTGACACAAGCCACAAGACCACCTTCTACCATTGATCAAGAGGGTATCTTTTCGAGACTCCTCTAAGATCACTTGATCTCTCTCCCTCCAAGAACTCACAAGAAATGTTATTACAAGACTTCATTATCTGCATATCATAGATTTCATGGTCATTCCACTAATGAATGTAAGGCTTTTAGTCATAAAATAAAACATCTTAAGGACTTTGGTATGCTTCCCTATGTGGGGGCACCTAGTTCTTCTAATTGATACTGATTTTCACTCTAGCGTGCTTTTCATTAATCACTTCAACTCACCCTTGTCCTGCACTCAGTTGGGGCAAGGGGTTATGTAGCCTTACCCTTGTATGTCACTTGTGGTTGCCTCCTTTGGCTAGTCATTAACCTTTCATGAATACATAAGAGCAAGCTTGGGATATGGACAACATGCCTTAAGTTGGGTCACATATGACATACTTCCCTTTTTCATGATGTAGCTTATCAGAAACATATGACTTGGCATAGGAATTTCTGAGTAAGCTCTCATGTCCTCTTCTTCTACTTTAAAGCAATTTCTCATAGTACTAGTATTCACAACTACTTTAAAGTGGGGGCATACATCACCACTCACATTTCATTGTGTGATTTTCTTTTTCTTGTGACTTCCTCTCTTCAAAGCATTAAGTATAATGTTTCCCAGGATGAGACCTTGCATTTCTCCTCTCTTGGAAACAAGATGAGATCATTTGCACTTTTCCTCTATTGGAAACATTAGGCATGATGTTCCCTAAAGATGAGACCTTGCATGAACAAAGAAAAATCCCTTTGAACAATCCTTACACTATTTTTCATTAACAATGTCTATGAGTGTCAAGCATACAAAGTTTTTCTTACCTCATAGAGCTCAAAAATCATTTTTCTTTGTGGTGCCTTATTAAATTTATTAGGAGGTATAACTTTGATATGGTTTGAGTGGGAAGCCCATTCTGAGGCACGACTTTCCCCATAGCCACCTATGTGTTTGTGAGTGCATACCAACTAGCGTATGTTTCTCACCTTTTGGGCTTTCTCACCCAGTGGATAGTCATGAGTTCCATCGCCCTAGAGTGAGTACACATTTCTTTTCCTGAAAAAATATCCTAGATCTGATCCACAACTAGTTGGACAAACGATCGAAGTGTGATCCAACTTATTTTCATCTTTTTCTTATTCCTAGTTCTTGCCATTGCATGACTTTGTATTGTGATGGTTTGACTTAGGATCTTTGATCCTGGGGGCTTGGCAACCTCCTTTGATCTTTGTCATTATTTTTCATCTGCATCTGTATGCTCGGATCTCTCTTGAATTCCTACTTTAGTGTGAGTTTGAAGCAAGTTCATCCTCTCACTAAAGCGGGGGCTAAATGTACCATAGAAAAAAGGACCTCTTGCTTGACATGGGACTAATTCATGATAAATTGGACTTAATGAGGCCTTGATTTAGGTGTTGTGAGGTATTTTATGCATCCTAACTAGGTCTTGGACCCTTTTAAATTGAATAGCATACTTTTATTGATGTCTTGTAAAGGTGTTGTAAAATGTTGTAAAAGACTTTCACGTTTTTCTAGACTTAATGAACCTATCTTCCCTTAATTCAACATTATAAAATGTGTTTAATAACATTATCACATCAATCTAGAAGGCTTGTAAGATAAACTTAATGTTAAACTAGTGTTGTAATGTGTCTTGCACATTCACATTGGCTCTTGTGCCTTCCTAGGCTATGTGGACCTCATTTTAGTGTTGTAAAGTATATTTAATCACACTTTCACATTGAATTATATGTCCCAAGCCCTAATTTACCTTTACATCATCATTAATAGGCCCCTATTAACTCATATTGTGCATCCTGAGGCATAAATTGATCAAATACCTGATAATGTTGCAATTTAAACCTTATTACCTTATCTATTGGCATCTTAGCTGTCAAAATGGCCCCTGTGGGACACATTCACCATCCAGGTGGGACCCATTCACCATGGGTGGTGAATGAGTCCCATTTGGCTCATTTTGACCTTTGAGTGGGAAATTTTGGAATTTAAGTTTAATTTTACTTCATGTTAGCCTAAGGGATCCAATTTTTAGGCTAATAAGGTGAATTTCCTATAAAATCAACTCTCTAAACCCTAATTCATATCCATTAACTCATTTTTATAATTCATTCATCAGCCATCTTCTTCAAGTCAAGCAAGTTATGGTATCATCATTGCAAGACATCAAGAAAGCCTCTAAAGACATTCAAGAGATGAATCTTCCTCCATTGTTGCAAAAATTAAAGATCAAACATCATGGAAAGGTAATCAACTCCATTATTGCATGTTTCATTCCATTCTTTCATCATTTTGGTTTAATTACCTAAAAGGGGTTTGACCAAGGCAAACCCCCATGCCCTAACATTCAAAATTTCTCTCTCTTGTCTTATGTGTTTACAGATTTAGGAAGCTTGGAAGCTTGGAAATAATTGAATATTGTATTGAAATTTTTTTTAAGTCTTCTCTTCATTGAACAAGTCAAAATATTAATAAAAACTCACAATCAAGTTCAAAAATCAAAGTTTCAGAAGTGAACACCTGTAGAGAATCAAAGTGCAGACTAAGAGGTCCAGATTCCACTTTTGAATAATGAGAAATTTAAAAGTGGAATCATTCACCATGGGTGGTGAATGAGTCCCACTTCCAGGCTAGTTTTGATTTTTCTGCATTTTTAGATACCATTTTATCCGAAATAGGTTTTGGAGCAATTTTGTAGAACTAAGACTAATTCGCCCAGAATGGTGAATGAGTCCCACTAGGCCTAAAAATCAGCATCAAAAACATTTCAAATGTCATTTCTAGTATTCATCAAGATCTTAGGTGCACTTCTTTATTTTCTTTCAGTTCTATTACAATTTACATTCATTTCTAGGTGTTTTTGTATTACACAATGTGTTTTCAAACAATCTTCATTTCCTTAGTTTTCATTCATTAAGAAATTAATATTATTAGTTTCTTGCATTCAACATTGCATCTAGG
Organism: Sequoia sempervirens; assembly: GCA_007258455.2. NCBI lineage: Eukaryota > Viridiplantae > Streptophyta > Pinopsida > Cupressales > Cupressaceae > Sequoia > Sequoia sempervirens. The sequence continues at coordinate 842,822,585 of VDFB02281492.1, read as the reverse complement.
TACATTACATCCATATTTCATCCATATTGCATTAACTTTGAGTGTAGACAAGCATTTTGGCCCTCCTTTCTCCTTTTAGGTGAAAAACCCTAGAAGCGCTAGAAAGGATTAGGATGCAAAAAATCTATGCTACACTGACCAATAGTTAGTATGCAGAAAAATAAAATTTTCTTGGTCCTCATCAACCTCAAATTTCTAGTAGAAGGCCCAGTCATCATCAAGAGCCCACAGGAAGAGTAGGGCAGTATAATGTGGGGTCAAAGAACCAATCGATTAGGTACAAATTTGCAAGACCTAATTGGAAACCTTTTAGGAAACAAAGAGATTTGGATAAGACTAAGTAGTTGATCTTTGATATATATGAGGAAAGGGTTTTTCCAAATGAAGATAGGAGTTACTTAGATCGTCGATATGCAGATTTTGAAAATGATTTGAAGGCAACACAATATAAAAAAAAATCAACTTTAAATAGGGTTTCTCAGCTTCCAAGAGGTCTCTTCAATCCAAAGTATTCATATGCAAATCGGCTAACGAAAGATACTACCTTAGGGAGGGTGGAAAAAAACCCTAATGTAGAAAAAGGTATTCAACAAAGACAACAACAACAAATAATAAGGCATCTAAATGATGATCATAGGGAAAATGGGTATGTGTCAAACAACAGTAAAGGGGCTAATCAAGGACACTAGAATGGAGAGGCACTTAAATAAAAGTTCTCACAAGATCAACACTTTAACCATTAGGAGAAGAGAGGAAAGGGAGGTGAAAATGGTTTTCAAGGTAAGCGAAATAGGAGGAAAAACTCACGGCCTTCAACAAAACAAAGGAAGATCACACAAAGAAAAGATGGAGAAAGAAAGAAACACAAGTGGAAAACATGAGCAAAGAATGGGTTGGTTCTATAAAGAAGGTGGATGATCCTGTACCTATATAACATCACAAAGTTATTAAGATAACTTTCCCAGAGCATATGATTTTGATACAAATCACAGATCTCAAAGAAAAAGCACTTATTTGTAAGTTCTAGAACCTTACACTCGATTTAGAAACTTTAAAGAATATAATTTTTGAAGAATGGGAAGGGGCTATGAATTTTTTTTATCTAGATTACGGAAAAGGAATTTTTTTGGTTCTATTTTCAAATAAAACACTTAAAGAGGAGGCTTTCATAGTTAAGTCATGGTCATATCAAGGTTCAAGCCTATATATGCAAAACTGGACTCCAAATTTCAAACCTGGGGAATTTGTTGTTTGTTTTGTTCCCTTTTGGTTACAACTGCATGCACTACCTTTGGAGTTTAGGGAGTTGTATTTATTAGAGATTATGGCTAATCAATTAGGTATTTTTATAAAGCATGACTTTCTCTTCTTTAATAATCCACCAAAATTGGTTAGGATGTTATTACTGCTTGATGTAACTAAAAAAAATCCAACTCACATAGAGCTGACATCTAAATTTGGAAAGTGGTTACAAGAGTTAACCTGGGAAACCTCTCAAAATACATGTAATTAGTGTCATATGTTTGGTCATTTAGTCTCAGAATGTTCAAAACAAAACAACATGCATAATCAAGCCCCTGCTAGGAAAAGTCAAGGACAGGGCAAGCTATTCTCTTAGGCCTCACCAAGAAAAATGCACCCAGATGAGGTTACTCAAGGGTATAAAAATTATGAGGTTGTTTAGGGGAGCAAGAAGTAAATAATTCCTAGGACTGTACAACAAAGACTAAAAGGAGGAAGGAAATCTCAAAATGGAAAGCAATTTTCAATGTCCATGGATCTCTCTTTGCTTCTTGACTGGGTGAGGAAAAGGAATACCACCTAGATTTTAAATTTATACTCCCCATATTTTCAGATTAATGAAGAACAATTGGATGATGTAGTAAAAAAACTAATGTTTCAAGAAGAAAAGTCACTCATTTTATCTGGGCAAATGAAAATTCAGGGAAAAAGTTTGATATTAGCAAAATACTTTTCTATTGATGCAAAATGGAATCGCTTGTTTGACATATCAAGAAAAGATAAGATTGAAGAGGCGGAATTGGAAATATTAGTAGAAAATATTTTGGTATCAGTGGGATCATAAATAGTCGAGGAGATAGTAGATGAAGTGATGGAGGTAGGATCCTTTTGGGATTGGGATAGTATAGAAGGCAAAGGGGATGTCAATTTCCTTAAGCCACATGGGAAAATAGCATCGGTCATTTCACTAGATGATCTTCAAAATCAAGATGGTGGTGTAGATGATGATGAGTTGGACTATTTAAAGTCTTTGGATGTTTCCTAGGATCCATCACATACAATTAAATAAAATTCTTTGGGGGAGTTACAAGCACAAGGGGTTAAGGATGTTGTTGTGGAGGATATAAAGGATTCTTCTGAGTTTAATTATTCAAAATATTTTTCCATAAATTAGACCCCTTATCAATTAGTCCCAAAGAAGTCTCCGAGTAAGAGAGGTTGCAAATCAAAGCTTACAAAATTATAGGAGGAAATAGAGGCAGGGTGACAAACAACATTACATGACACCATTGTAAACTCAACAAATATGTTTCTGAGGTGAGCATGCTCTCCTCGATTACAATGAAGATTCTATCATGGAATGTTAGGGGAATTAATGCCCCTGACAAGCATGCTCACATCAAATGTAAAATTGATGGATGTGGAGCTGATATTGTGATTCTTTACGAAACAAAAACTTCAGTAGATATGTACAAAACTACAATATAAAAATGGAAATTGTTAAATTTGGAACACTCACCTAATCAAGGAGATTTTTGGGGGTTGGTGGCCCTTTGGAATCCAAATCTAATCTTTGTGGTCTCATGTAGAAGTGAGAATAATTGACAACTGCTAGAAGTAGTCAAATTAAATCTCAAATTTTGGTTGTTCAATATTTATGGCCCATCATCCACATTGGACAAGAAAAATTTATGGGAATATCTCACAAAAACTAAAATGGAGATGGAAGATGAAAAAATTATTTGACTAGAGATTTTAATGCAATTACGTCACTGCAAAAAAAGAATGGGGGTATTAGTCCTCCGCCTAAAGTAATAGCAAATTTTAGTACATTCATCAACACTAATGCTTTGAGGGATATCATACCAGTTAAGGGTAAGTTCACATGGACTAACAGAAGAAAATGCTTTCCTTAAATGGTGGTAAGATTGGATAGAAATCTTGTCTCTTCAAGCTGGTTTAGTTTGCATCATCATTTTACATTTGAAATATTTCCTTTTCCAGACTCTGATCACTATGAAATTTCTCTTAGTATTTCAAATGTATCTTCTCCAATTTTCAAATAATCTTTTAAGTTTGAAAATATGTGGCTTAGACATCTTAATTTTATGGAGTTGATTTGTTAATGGTGTATTTCAACCCCTTATGAGCAAGGAACAATGATGTTTTAGTCGCTTAGAAAGTTGATGCATATCAAACAACATCTTATGAAATGGAACAAGGAGGTTTTTAAAAATGTCTTCCATCAAAAAGAGATAGTTCACAAATAATTGGAGGATGTGCATGAGCAGATTATTCAACATGGATTGGATGATAATTTATATGAAAAACAATATAGGTTGCAAGAGGAATGGGAAGAACAATGTGTAAGAGAGGAAGTTTATTGGAGACAAAAATCAAGGGAATTGTGGTTAATGGAGAGTGATTGGAACACTAAGTACTTCCATGCATCAACTTAGATTAAAATGGTTGCTAAGATTGTCCAATCTATTCAGGAGATCCCAATGGGTAATTGGCTCACTAAGGAAGAAGATATAGAAGAGAATGTGTTAGATTCTTTTCTGATCTTCTATTTGCTCCACAACATAGAAGTGATCAAAATGACAAGAATGAGGTAGAATTATTGGATTCAATTTTGACTACTATTTCTATAAAGGAGAATGAAGATCTACTGAGACCATTCACATTAGAGGAAATTAAAAAGTGGTTTTTTTCTTTTCCACCAAACAAAGCTCCTGGTCTTGATGGTTTTACTGTACTTTTTCCCCAAAAATGTTGAGACATTTTATGTTTTGATCTATTATGGGAAATTGAAGAATCAAGAAGAACAAGGACTTTACTCAAATAGTTTAATGTAACAAACATAGTTATCATGCTCAAAGTAAAAGAACCAAAATTTTTTGCAGAATATAGATTGATATCCTTATGCAACACAATCTATAAAATATTTTCTAAGGAAATTTATTTAAGGTTGCAGCCCATTATACCAAGGATTATTTCTCAAGAGCAAGGGGTTTGTTCTAGGAAGAGAGACATATGAAGGGGCTATTGTAGCCCATGAGACTTTACATTCAATTTTAGTTAATAAAGGTCCTTCTATCATCATCAAATTTGACATGATGAAGGCCTATGGCAAGGTCAATTGGAAATTTTTGAAAAAAGTGTTGCTAAAGTTTGGGTTTAGTGCAAGATGGTGTAGATGGATAATAACATACCTCTTACGGGCTAAATTATGAATCATACTTAATGGATCTCCCACTAGTTTCTTTAGTGCATCGCAAGGAGTGTGGCAAGGGGATCCACTTTCACATTTTCTATTTATAATCATGGTTGAGGCTTTGAGAAGATTTATCATCAAAAAAAATTCTCAAGGGTTATGGAAAGGGATCTAGATTGAAAATATAGATTTAGTAGTTACACATTCACTTTTTGCTGATGATACCAATTTATTTGTTAAAGAAACACTAGTAGAAGAAAATCAGATTAAAGATGTCTTAAACAAATATTCATCAGCGTCAGGTCAAAGGATAAATGCCTCAAAATAAAAAATTTATATCCTCAACACAAGTGAGGACATTGAAAAGAAGATAGTCAAAATTCTTGGATTTCAAAAAGTAACCTTACCATTTTCATATCTAGGGATACCCTTCTTTTCAGTCCCAAATAAAGTAGCATATTGGGTGAAAGTAGTAGAAAGAATTAAATCAAGGATCTTGGTACAGAAGGCTAGATGGTTGTCTCTAGCAGGGAGAATTCTATTAGTAAAGGAAGTTTTGTCTTCAATACCTAATTATTTTCTTGTAGTTCTCAAGGCACCAAAATTCGTCATTGTAGAAATTGAGAAAGTGATTAGAAGTTTTATTTGGAAAGAAAACATTGATGAATATAATAAGGTGCCTCTAATATCTCTTGAGGAAATGTCATGTGACAAATATCAAGGTGGAGGAGGTATTCTGAACTTTCCAAAAAGGAATAGAGCATTTGGAGTAAATCTTGCTTGGAAAATGTATGTTAACCCAAAGCCTAAATGGTGTAGAATCCTACAAGGAAAATATTTGGATAGCATGGATCCTTCAAGAATCTTTACTATTACTAATCATCCAAAAGGATTGGCTATATGCAACTTTCTAATTTCATGTAGTAAATTAATTGCTACATACATCTCTTGGGAGGTAAATGATGGTCAAAATGTCAAAATTTGGATAGATCCTTGGAATGGGAACCCTCCATTGCAAAAAAATCCTAATCTAGTTCATGCAATGGAAATTTTGAAGAAAACATGGGGGGAAAATTTGTTGGATTATGTACAATCAATTGATTCTATAATAGGTAAAGTAATCTGGAAAATAATAACATAACCTTCTCTAACTAATCAATAGTGTAGTGCATTACAAAAAGTTTTAAATGAACGAGTGATCTATCTCTCTTCAAAACTGGACAGACTGGTTTGGGCACCTTCAAGTGATGGTAATTACATGGTCAAACAAGGTTGTAAGGATTTAAATTAGAATTCAAGACATCTACTTCCCTAAAGGGCCTATTCTTTTTGTTGGGATAGTAAAGTTTTACCCAAGGCAGGGAGTTTTGCTTGGTTGGCACTGATGAAGTGGATATTAACTAGTGACCAGTTAGCAAAATTAAATATAGTTGACCCTTTCATGTGTTCATTGTGTAATGAATGGATTGAGGAGGTAGATAACCTATTTGTGAAATGAAAATTTGCGCAACAAAGTTGGGATTTTGTTCTAAATAAGCTTAATTTTTACACCCATTTTCCAAATTCTTTATGGGATTTGTTTCAAAGTTGACTAGTTCTATTCAAATCTTCTTTCTTTGCATGTATATGGAGATTGGTCCCAGCTTTAGTTTTATGGAATCTATGGTGGGAGAAAAAATTTTGCATCTTCAAGAAAGTAGCTTCATCAAATGATGTAGTAAATGCAAAAATAGAGAAGGCAGTTTCTGAGACACTAAATGGAAGTGTTCAAGATCATAAAGGTATTAGTTCAACATTTACAAACTGGGAAAATCACATCTTGTAGAATTGGAAGTTTTTAAAGTTTCCTTTGCAGGTAGTCTTTTGCAGCCAAAGGTAGAGAAGTGTAATAGGAAAAATGTTAGATGGAAGGCACCCCAAGATGAATTCATAAAGTTGAACTTTGATGGGGCCTCAAAAGGGAACCCAAGAGAATTAGGGGTAGGCATTTGTTTACGTGATTCAAGGGGTAAGGTAATAGCACTTAGTTCAAATTATCTCTTAAAAGGGTTTAATAATTTAGCATAATCAAAAGCATTATTGATAGGTTTGGAAATTTCTTTGAAGCTTGGTGTTAAAAGTTTACATATCAAAGGAGATTCCTTATTGATATTCAATGCTGGTAAAGTAAAGAATGTTCAAAACTAGAGTCTCCAATATGTTCTTCAACGAGTTTGGGATTTGCTTGATAGATTTTAGAGTTATCAAATCACACACATGTATAGAGAAGGAAAGATATTAGCTGATTATTTAGCTAATATGGGAAGTAATAAGCAAGAGCTATTTGTATTACATGACCTTTCTTGAGTCAAAGATTTTCCACAATTAGTGGAGATTGCTCACTAGGATGCCTTAGATTTGTATGGCTTAATTGGTTAACCATCTCTTGCTATGATAGGCCAAAATAGTTGTTGATTATTGCATATTCACAATAATCTACCCCTATATGATATTCACAAAATGGTTTAATTCAATGAGGCATTGGAATCATATGTTATGGTGGTTAGTAGACTTTTTTCAATTTTTCAGCAGGACAAATTGTTAAGTTGACTAGAGCTCCAAAGGCATGGGTTTTTTATTTTCTATGCTAAGTTAGTAGTTATGCTTGGGTAATCATTATAGTTTTTGGTAAAATATATAATGACATATTTGGTATCACATCATCAAAATTCCCCTCTTGCAAGGATATTGTGTAATGACTTATCTATGCCAAGTAGGCTACCTAGTGGTGATTTGAGCTGGTGTCATTGGTACCTTCAGGTTATAGCTGGATTCTACAAAAAGAGGACAAGAAATGCTTTCGACATAGGCGATGTGATTGATCACACCACACATTACCAAATCTTGACACCTCTCCTTGAAATTATGGTTTTCCTCTTTTTTTTTTGTAGGTACTTGTAACTGCTTCCATGTGTTCAAAATTTATTACAAATTGCAGAATTGTGATATTTCACACGAGCTCGCACGTTGTGAAAGAATTGCTTCATTTAATGGGATCTCTTTTGTATGAATTGAAATCATGTTCTCTGAAAAATGAGAAAATGTCTCTACCAAGCCTTCATTGACTTTAAAAAGTGTTTTTTCCATCAAATGTAGCACTTTTTCTGAACTTGTCTTCTAGCTTCTTCTAGTGGCAATGAGCATAGATATAATTCTAGCTATGAGTATTGTGTGTTGAAAAGTGGAAAAATGGCTTTTCATCCATGGAATTTCAGGATAAAATGCAGTGTTCAACCATGGGAGCATCTGTTTGAAGAAAACCTTTCTCATGAGGACCTTAGTTTGATCTTCAAAGTAGAATGCCTGAGGGTTGAGGATTTTGTGAGGTCGATGCTTGGTGTATAGGTCACGAGTCCTAGGGCTTGTTGGCTAATCTTTCCTTCCCAAGTGTTTTATGTGTTTTTGTTTAATATTATGGATATTCTTCAATCTTTAAGGGAGTTAGAGACAATTATAGAAAAATTTGTCAATCATTAGTTTCTTGACAATAATGCTCTCTTAAATGTTGTTCAAAGCTATAATCTTTTTAATGGGGAAGGGTATTTAGAAATTCTATTTCATGGAGAATTTGTCAAGCAACATCTGGGCTTTGAAGAAATTTATGAAGCTATTAAGTTGGCTCCGTAGTATAGGAATGATCATATTCTCTTGAAGGTATTGAGGAAGAATTGTAGGAGGGTTTATGTTTCTATGGACATTAATATTAAGGAAAAATATTATGTTGTGTCTCATCTTCATGATCATTCGCCTCATATGCCTCTTAATACTTATCTTGCTAGGTCAAAACAAAAAATGTTCTCGTCTACTCCATTTGTGGAAGGCTTTGAGGGACTGCAAGGAAAAAATATAGCTAAGAGTCCCAAAGTTGCACACCAGGGTCTCATAGCAAGGGAATGAATTGCTAATGTTGAACAAACAGAGGAGGTGTCGATTGTTGGTTTTGATTTCTTTGCTAAAGATATGCATCTATAGGAAACTTCTGAAGCCAAGGATGAAAATTTAGTTTGTTTAGAATGCATGGAAGAATAGTAGTTGTTCATCAGTCTTTTCAAATGCATTTTGATGAAGATGGTGTTTTTTCAAGTCAATAACAGCCATGAAGGTGGTTGTTCATGCATGCAAGGGAGAATATTTTTGCATTAATTTACAATAGTCTAGTACTATTAGATATGAAACTTCCTCATTTTGGATTTTTTGTAATATTTGTAATATTTTCAATTATTTTCAATTGCTTGCAAATATGTATAAGTATTTTGAGTAGGATGTGCATAAAAAAATCAATATGATGATTATGTACTCTTTTATTAAATATATTAATATATGTAGGCTTATATGCCTTTTAAAAAGAAAAAGAAATTTTCTATAGAAATGTAGAAATAATTTGAGATGTCAATGTTTGGGGAGATGAATTTATTTCTTGGGCTACAAATCAATCAAACAGATAAATGGATTTTCATCTCACAATCTAAGTATGTCAAAGAGATGTTGAAGAAGTTTGGAATGGATGACTCCAAACTAGTATGAACTCCTATGGTGGCTGGTTGTAAATTGGGAAAAGATGAATCACCTAAGGCTAATCAGAGCAAGTATAGATCTATTATTGGTGGAATGCTATATTTGACAACTAGTAGACCGGATATCATGCATGTAGTTTGTCTTGTTGCTATATTTCAAGAAGATCCTAAAGAAACACATGTTGCAATAGTGAAGAGAATATTCATATATTTAAGAGGCACACCAAATTATGGTTTGTGGTATCCTAAGGATACTAATTTCACATTAAATACTTATATAGATGCAAATTGGGTTGGCTATGTTGATGACAAGAAAAGTACAAGTGGTGGTACATTATTTCTTGGATGTAGATTGGTATCATGGATGAGTAATAAATAAGATTCAATTTCTTTATCCATTGTAGAGGTTGAGTATATTGTAGTAGCATCATGCTATACATAGGTATTATGGATGAGGAAAACATTGAAGGATATCAAAGTAGTATTTGACGAACCTATATCTATCTTCTATGATAATACAAGTGCAATAAATATTTCAAAGAATCCAATGATGCATTCAAGGACAAAGCATATATCTATCAAGTATCACTTTTTGAGAGAGAAGGTTATGGAGAATGAGGTAAATCTTGAGTATGTTCCTATAAAGGATCGAATTTTTGATATATCTACTAAGGCTCTTCACAAGGATACTTTTGAGTATCTTTGGGAGAATTTGGGGGTTATTTCCCTTCCTTTCTTAAACTAGATGCATATAGTGGTGCATCAGTCCATTGGATCTATGGATCTATCTCTTTTCTAGACTGATGTTGGTGGCTACCTCTTAGGGGGAGTAGGTAGTATCATGTGTTGTCATTGAGTTGATGATTGAGATGGGTGTACTCCTAAGGGGGTATTTAGAGTAGGAACTTTTGGTCCAATGTCAAAGAGGGAGAATAGTGAAAAATTGTATTCTTTTTCATTGATTTGAAAGGGTGAGAGAGAATCATGTGAAAAAAAGAGATTATCTACTTAGGGAGAGAGAATCAAAAAAAGAGAAAGTGTTTAGAATTGTTGTGTGGTATTTTGTGGCATTTCACATCTTGTGTTTCCATCAATGAAAAAGGGGGAGATTGTTGCAAGAATTGTGGTGTTTCCATTGATTTTAATAGGAATTCTATTGAATGGTGTTGCCATTGATGTCAACTATGGGACGAAGATGTTGAGGATATTGAGAAAATTGTTGAAAAGAGAAAAATAGGTTGTGCATGTGTAGTTGAGACCTTAAGAAAGTGTTGTGAGCACATGGAGCTATTCTTTTGTTTTAGAGTCTAAAGATGACTTGGAATGAAGTAATGAGATAAGATGATGCTTCTGGTACTTGGTTTCCAAGTGCTTTTGAGGAAATTTGATAAACAAAATAAACTATGTTGTGCAAATGTTCATAATGTACTCTGATATTGTGCTCCACATTCTTTCAATGTTGATGCTATGCCTATATGGATCTTACAAGTTATTCAAGAGTGTTAGAGGTTGCTATATTCATAATTTGGGTTTTTGGATCATTGTAGAGCATGAGATATTTTCAGTAGTGTGTGAAGCAGTTGTTTAGTGATGTTTTCTATGGTCTAGGAGAAATACATTTTCTCCATGTTTCTCCGCTGATTGGAATCAAGTTGTGTAGATTTGGGAATTTTCTTATAATTCTTTTATCTTTTTGTATTCAAGTTTCTTCTTGATTTTGTGTAGTACATTGCGGGTTTCATTTATCAATTTGTAATTAAGGGTTATTAGTTATTCTAAGTTGAAGTATGTGTTGATGGGAGGTTGAATGAAGTGTTTGATAAATATTATGTAGTTCATGGATTGTTCTAGATTGAGTTCAAGTAAATTATGTTGTCCAAAACTTTCGGCTCCATCTAAGGAAGCATTAACATAATGTCTATGGTGTTTTGCATGGGTGTTTGTTGACCTTGTGTTTAACACTACATGTGAAGCTTGTGGAAGCATGTTGAAGTGTGTTGGGATCTATTTGGGTCCTAGTTAAGGATATATGTAGGTTTCCTTTCATTTCTAATCACCACGGTAATGTTTAGGTGTTGACCTATTTTGAATTTGAATGTATACCAACTAGTGGCTAACATTGGAGAATTTTTTTGAGGTTGAACTTGATATAAATTTATGTATGTTGTTGATGCAAGTAAGAGAAAGTGAAATATTAAGAAGAAAGATATATGTGATATTGTTGCAAGTGATATGTGTGATGTGAAATTAAGTAAAGCAGTGCAAACTTCATGTTAGGGTTCTTGAAGGCAGTGGGCTAAAGGCATCTGATGTCTTTAATGTGAGACTGCGAAATTGTGCAAGCAATTGTGGTGGACTCCTTGCTGCATTGAGAATTCTTTTATCTGTGTAACTTTCTTCTTCTATCTTCTTGTTTTCTTTCTATGGTAGTGACCCTTGGCTATGAGCCTTTTTGGATAGTGTGTCCTATTCTGGCAATGAGCCCCTTTGTACTAGTTTTTCAATTACTTATGTATACACCTAAAAATGGTCACATCAAAATAGTCTAGTAATTAATTGAATATTTTTAATATTTAATTAAATCTGCGTATAAATAAATCTAAATAATTTATTTATATTGTTCATTCTTTCATTTCGATTAAATAAATAAGTTTATTTAATCACTTTTCTTATCCATTTCTTAATTAATTAAATAAACATTATAATTTATTTATATTAATTACCATATAATCTTGGCTTGAATATTTTATTCAAATAAAGATTAAATATTCTTCTCTTCTAAAAATCCTCTAAATTCCATTCACAATTAAATATTCCAAATATTTAATTAATTCTTCTAAAGTCTATTCGCAATTAAATATTCCAAATATTTAATTAATTCTTCTAAAGTCTATTCGCAATTAAATATTCCAAATATTTAATTAATTCTTCTAAAGTCTATTTGCAATTAAATATTCCAAATATTTAAATAATTCTTCTAATGTCCATTCACATCAAATATTTCAAAAATGTTTTAAACCCACATAATACATAAAATTAAATAAATTTATTTATTTAATTTGGATTATCTACAACAACCATGAAACAACTTCAAAACAGAAAATTAACAAATTTCTTTGTTTCTGAGCAAAGTTGTTCCCGTGGGTTGAAGACAAATCTCCATTCTTCTCTCCAACCTCCCAACATCTTCCATCTTCCTCTCAACCTCTCCATCTCTCACCATTCAAAATTACTAGACAATCTCATAGCCATTGATCTTTGCCAGCCAGACTCTTGCCTATAAAAATCTATAAAAAGGACTGCCGGGTCTTTGAAAAAAAGAAGCTTGCATATAGGAAAACTATAGTCAATTAGCCTTCCAGCATCCATAGTCTTTAGAATCATAGCATAGTATAGCTTAGCATATTAGCAATCCATATCATGGCCTATCATCCTCATAGCATAGTTTCAATAACATTCACAATCCACAGCCCCTATGCATAATTTACAACCCCTATGCATATCCGTATATCAAAATTTCACTCCACCAGCATATAGGATAGAGAAGTACTCTCTCTTTGCATACTCGTTCTAGAGGTTGCCATTCTGAGAAGCTTTACTTACACAATCTGAGAGCAACAGCTTCAAGTGAATCACTAGAGATAGAGGACAATGGAATGATTCTGAAGAAGTTATGTTTGATCTCTTTGATTTCAATTTTATTTAGCTTTTCTTTAGTTTAATGTTGCATTGGTGTGTTTTTTTTATCTCATTTTGATACTAACATTTCCCACATACATTTTTGGCACCCACCGTGGGGCTCTTGCCCCAATTTTAACATCTTTTTGCAGATTTTTCTGACAGGTTATGGCTAAAAGAGCATATTAGCGTATCAAAAATGCTTCAGCATAGATCACACCTAGTTTAGCGCTCTTTAACTCTGTTCCAACACCCTTTAATGATCCTACAATGCCCATTACTGATCCTGCAATTCCCATTACTAATCCTGCAACACCTATTACTAATCCTGTAGTGCTTATTACTGATCCTGCAGTGCTCATTAATCATCCTGTAGCGCCCATTACTGATTCTGTAGTGCTCTTTACTTAAATAGGATTTGACTGGATCCGACGCAATCACGGCCAGTAAGAGCTTTAAAAAAAATGAGCCAATCCTCGGATAGTCACTTAATTCAAAAATAAATCAATCCTAGGATAGACATGGATTTTAGAATGAATCAATCTAGGATAGTCACCACACACTGATCTTGCAATTAAAATTGAACAATTTGTTTTGTGAAGCAATATCTTCACTTGGATTAGATCATTGTGATTTGGGTTTTAAAAAGAACATTTGTTTACTTTGTCTGTGGCAATAGGTCTATGCTCTCCCCTTAACTGGGTGATCAAAATACTAGACTTTCCTTTTCAATTTCATGCAAATTTACTATTTTAATTACATCCTTTAGAGAGCCTTCTCTTATGGGAAAAAGTACTCACCCAAGAGGAATGACTCAAGTAGGTTCAAGCCAAAGCCAGGCTATTCTGCCCCACTATAAAATTTAAAGAAAATCTGGGGAAACACTCTTTTGATGGTAGTGTGCAAGATAACCATCCCCAAAGCCTTTGTTCTAAAGTTGGGAGGTCTCTCGAGGGAGTATATCATTTTCCGTGCGACTGAACGTAAACCCTTACTACGAACTTAGTGCAGTATCCAACCGAAGTCAGTTTTTGAACATCATAATAATCATAGTGCAGGGGAGGGAAGAATCTACCCCCAAGATACTCACCATATAACTGCCAAGGACCGTTTACTCAGGGGATCCGGTATCCACTTCCGTCACTCTGAGTACGCGCTTGGAAAAGACAAAAACACAAGCGCCCCTTTGGGGGTGACACGGCTGTGTGAGTCGACATAGTTTTAAGATGTGGGCTATTGATTATTATGGTGACCTACTTGAGTACTAAGAGTGAGTCTGCTTGAACTATCTGTCATATGTAAAACCTGTGAAAACAATTTTTGAAAAACATTTTTGATCATACACTTGATGTGTAGTATAGGACTTAAAAACAACTATTCTACAATTTACTTGATGTGTTTTCAAAACATTAATTTAGTAAAGATCATCCAAAACTCACAATTACATTGATTACTCTCATGATAAGAGATTGGAAATCCACAACCTTTGTTAAGAAATCCATTCTCAAATGAATTAAAAATCCAAAGAAACCACTTAGCTACAAGAAACTATTGAAGAAAAGATGATTCTTGTACCAAAGTCGAAAGGTTTTACTTAAACATAGAACCTTTTTCCGTTGATATCATGACTGTGTTAGAGGTTTCATTGATGATTATGTTGTAGAACCATTATACTCACGAGCTTTCTTTCAAAGAAGAGCCCTTTCTCAAAGGCACAACCATAGTTAGCATATTCATTCTTCTTATATTCCCCAACCTACAATTGAATATTCTACTCGTCTGAATCAATTTATACAATAGAGAACTCAATCACATTAGGCATTTATCACAAATCCATCTTTTTATGATTCTACGATCAAACTTCATAAAGTGCAAAAATCATTTTTTCTTGATCTTTTGCTTAAATTCCTGCCAATAGGATTTCCATCCTTTCAATAAGGGAAAAACACAAGCTAAAGAATAGAAATATTTTAAGTCATAGAATCTTCATTCTATCCTGACTTTCATAACCATCAAAAATTGCACTATTTCATTCTTTTGATCAAAAGTTAGTAGAATTTTGGGCAAAGCTTATGCCTGTTGTCATGAGATCTCGAAAGTACATAGAAAAAGATGAAAGAGAAAGTACCACAAGCAAAATGGGTGATAATAGTGAGAAGGAAGAGAATCCATTTCATATTGAAGAGATAACAGAAGAAAAACTTCAAGAAGCAGAGCAGGATCCCCAATTCCATACTTTTATGGAAAGGATTTTAGAACGAAACAAAGAAAGATATTTTCTTTCATTAGCTAATCAAGGAGCTAAATTACCTTCCGATTTTGATATAGAAGGGATTAAAGATAATCTTGAAACTCCTCCTAATTATTTTAGTGCCCTTACTCAACAAATAAAAGAATTACAAGGGCAAATAAAGGAAATGCAAGGGGGTGCAACAAAGAAGTATGTTTTGGATGACATATCTCCTTATCCATTTGATAGGAGTCTTCAAATGATCCATTTTCCAAAACATTGTGAAATACCTAAATTTGATAAGTTCTATGGAAAAACTGACCCCATTGAACATGCGAGAGATTTCCGAAATATGAGTCTAGAATTTTCTTATGAAGATACCTACTTAATGCGATTGTTTCCATGAAGTCTGGGTGGACAATCCATGGAGTGGCTTTCCAAGATCACTCCCCCCATCAAAACCTTTGAGGAGTTAATAAATTAGTTTATATCACAATATGCCTACAACATCCAACACTAGATAACCATGCTTGATCTTTGTAAAGTGAAACAAAAAGTAGGGGAATCTTTCACTACGTTTTTGCAAAGATGGAGAAGATTGTTTGTGTGATATTCCTATCCTATTCCTGAAAAGGAAAAGATGGATATCTTCATCAATAGCCTAGATCAAGAATTAATCTACAGGCTTAATCTTCATTGTCCTCATAACTTTGAAAAATTGATTGAAAACGCAATCACCATTGAAAGGGCCTTGGTCAAAAGAAGAGTGATAAAACTTGATAATCCAAGTTCATCCAACCATAACAACAATGATAAAAACAAGGTTTTGGAATAGAAATAAAAATGTTGTCAATGATGGTATAGTGGATGCAAACAATATACAAACAAGACCATCTATCTTCAACCTATCAAGTGCTCCATGAAACAACCAACAAGGAAATACCAACCAACAAGGAAACAACAATCAACAAGGAAAAAACTCCAATCAAGAAAGCATGACCAATCTAAACAAGGATAATCGTGGTAATTTCAATAACAATCTTGGCAATACCCAAACATCAAATCTACCAAGACCTCCATTTTTTTCAAATTGATGGAATTATACCACTTTGGGTCAATCTCTTGAGCCTGCTCTCAAGGAGCTTCTCGATAGTAAGGTTATCACCTTACCACCACATAGAGATTATGAGCCATGAGTCAAACCACCATCATGGAATGACTCGTATTATTGCAATTATCATCAATGTAAAGGTCATAGAACAAATAACTGTCAAGCCTTGCGAAATCTAGTACAAGATTTAATTGACAATGGAACCATCACAATTGAAGGACATCATACCAATGATGATCATCAAGCATTCAAAGATCCTTTACCAAAATATCAAAAGGGGGAAACATCAGATACCAAAGCGAAAAGAATAAATAATGTTGAAGACAACATAATCCGCCACATCTATGTAGATGAGCAATGGGTTAATGTTATCAAAATCAAGGAAAAACAAGAATATCAATAGGTGAATGTAACTATGAGAGGAAACAAAAAAGTTGTCCTAAAAGGTAGTTCATCTAAGGCAGCTATTCCTCCTCTAAGTCATTATAATATAGTTGATCAATTGAGAAAAATATCAGCTCAAATCTCCATCCTTGAACTTCTCAAAATATCCCCCATGCATAAGAATATTTTAGAAGCTCTTGTAAACACAACCATCGACACAGATCTGGATGTAAACAAATTTCAAGCCATGGTGGGACATTTGTCTTCCCCACTTGTCTTTCATTCTCTAAAAAAGATGATGCCTCCATGACACATCTGCATAATTCATCGCTTTATCTTGAAGTCATGATCCATAAACACCGAATCAGACGTGTTTTGATAGATGGAGTTTTCGGTTTAAACATTTGTACCTTAAATCTAATACATGCCTTAGGAATATCATAAAATTCCATTGATACACGAAGGAAAATAACTATCAAGGCATATGATGATGAAGAAAGAGCTTCTAAAGGACTAATAATGCTACCTATCAGAGTGGGACCTATTGTGAAAAATAAATTTTGTCAATTTCTAGATCATGATCTTTCCTATAACATACTTTTGGGTCATCCATGGATTCATGATATGCAGGCAGTACCATCAACGTATCATCAATGCCTCAAGTTTCCGTATGATGGACAGGAAATAACTATACAAGCTGATTACAATAGCACCCAAACTTGTTCAAATCTTTGAGTAACTCAAGACGCCTTTGTGCCACACAATAGGGAGGCTCTTACTACCTCTTCTTCCAATCTACAAGGCCAATTGCAAGAATTGACAAAGAATCTTGACACCAAGCTACATTTAAAAGATAAAGGAGTAGGCAAATATTTTCTATCCCTTTCTACCTTACCTCCTTCTCCGAGGTCACATGGTCATCCAAACCTATCAAATCAAAAGATCGCAACAGCCTCTACATCCCAAGCTTCTGTGCCAATCACAAAGTTTGATGGAAAATTCATTAAAGCTAACACCACTGAGGAAGAAGCCGAAGATAGGGACATCCTAAGCTAGCTATACAAAGATGAAGATGAATCTCTCTTGCACATCAAGTTACCTATTGAACAATATGTTAAAGGGTATACCATCATGTAAAGAATGGGCTATGAAGGAAATAGTCCTATAGGAAAAAGACAAGAAGGAATCATTGAGCCAATTCAACCTATTTCAATACATCCAAAAGATAAAATAGGACTTGGATATGGTAAGGATATAGAAGCGTAAAATTTATAGCAAGCGCAACCAACTCATGAAGGAGAATCAATTTAAGATAAACCCCATGAAGATGCCACTCTACAAAAAATTTATGGATCAGTTTTCCAATTGTAGAATAGTTCAAACACTAATTCCAATGAATACGAATGGGATGATGTCTTTGATGATACATTCTTAACAGAGAAAAGGGTGGATGTCATACATAAATTCGCACCCACGTTCTTACAAGAGGAGGGATCAAGGCCTCCACTTGATTATGTTTTACAAAGCGATCATGACTCAAGTGAGGATGATTCGGATTTTAATGAGATTGATAATCAATAGGAGAATACCATCATAGACCTTGTCCATCACGAAAATGACAACTATGTCATGAATTTGACCGCTCAAGACCTTACCCAACCTAATGATCCCATCCCTTTAGTCTATCCAAAACTTATTGATTGGGACAACGATGCACCTATCCATATCCCTACATTCCATGATGATGAGGATATTGTAAATTTCCTTTGTTCATCTAATCAAGAAAACAAGTTTCCATCAAAGAATCTCATACTCAAGATTTTGATAGGGAGGGTATCAAGTATCTTAGCTGCAAAATAAATGAAATAAAAGATGGATCTATTGGTGAAAACCAAAAAATGACAGTGGTAGATCACAAAAAGAGAAAAATAAAGAGTGAATCCAACGGTGAAAACCTTTTTGAGGAACTGAAGGATGAGAAACTTGACACTCTTCCAAAAAATTATCAAGAAAGATCTTCTATTTTGATTGAGCCAACAAAACCAATCAACATAAGTACATCAAAGCAGCCAAATTTTTTGCAACTGGCAGCATCATTAACAGTGGAAGAAGTACTGAAATTCATAGAGTTCTTGAAGGAGAATCAAATCAATTTCTCTTGGTCATATGCCGATATGCCAGGGTTAGATCCTAATCTGATAATGCATCATCTATCTATAAACATAGGGGCAAAACCTGTTAAGCAAAAACTCAAAAAAATGCATCCACATGTTGCATTATTAGTTAAAGAAGAGTTAAAGAAGCTTTTAGATGTTGGATTCATTCGGTCTATTGACTATGCAGAATGATCTCCAGTATTGTACCTATTTCAAAGCTAGATGGAAGGATTAAAATTTGTACATATTTTAGAGATTTGAACAAAGCATGTCCCAAAGATGACTTCCCTTTACCAAACATAGATATGATTGTTGATTTAACTGCTGGCCATGCAATGCATTCATTAATGGATGCATTTTCAGGATACAACCAAATAAAGATTGCACTAGAGGATCAAGATAAAACAACATTCACGTGCCCTTGGGGTACCTATTGTTGGAATGTCATGCCATTTGGGCTTAAAAATGCAAGAGCGACTTATCAAAGAGCAATGACAACCATTTTCCATGACATGATGCACACCTTCATGGAAGACTATGTGGATGACTTATTGGCCAAATCCAACAAAAGAGAAGGACATCTAGAAATCTTGTCAAAGATCTTTATCAGAATGGAACAGTTTAATGTTCGACTCAATCCAAAGAAATGTGTCTTCGGCATTAAATCTAGAAAACTTTTGGGATACATTGTTTCAGAAAAGGGCATAGAGGTTGATCCAGGAAAAGTAAAAGCTATAATGGATATGCCGCCACCATAAAATATCAGTCAGATTCGATCATTGCAAGGACGACTACAATCCATCAGGA
The DNA here is from genome assembly GCA_007258455.2 of Sequoia sempervirens. NCBI lineage: Eukaryota > Viridiplantae > Streptophyta > Pinopsida > Cupressales > Cupressaceae > Sequoia > Sequoia sempervirens. The sequence goes on along the minus strand of VDFB02281492.1, from coordinate 842,803,207 downwards.
AGTTTATAGCTCAACTGGCAGACAAAAGCTTACCATTTTCACATCTATTGCATAAAAATGTCCCATTCAAATGGAAGGAAAAGTGTGAAGTAGCATTTAATCAGATCAAGCAATATCTCATGAATGCACCAGTCCTAATTCCACCAGTTCTAGGAAAGCCGCTCATACTTTATATTTCAGCAATAGAAGTATCTTTGGGAGCGTTATTAGCACATGAGGATTCTACAGGAAAAGAAAGGGTCATATACTATATCAGCAAAACTTTAACAAGTCATGAATTAAACTACACTTTCATTGAAAAAGCTTGCCTAGTAGTAGTGTTTGCTTCTCAAAATTTGTGCCACTATATGTTGGCTCATACAGTTAAGCTGATAACCAAAATTGATCCACTAAAATACCTCTTAAGCAAAGCTACCTTAACAGGAAGACTTGCAAAATGGGTAATGATCTTAAGTGAGTTTGACATTCACTATGTAGATCGAAGAGCTATAAAAGGACAGGTCATCGTAGATCAGTTGGCTAAAGCACCTTTACAAGAAGAAAACCCAATGCACATTGAATTTCCTGATGTAGACGTCCTCACAACAACATTTAAGAAATCATGGACATTGTACTTTGATGGATCTTACACGCAACATGGCTCAGGGGCAGGAATTATTTTTGTCACACCTAAAGGACATACCATTCCAAAATCATATCGGTTGATGTTTCCTTGCACAAATAACATAGCTGAATATGAAGCATTGCTCACAGGAATGAAGATAGAATTGGACTGGCGGATTACAGAGTTGCAAGTCTACAGTGATTCACAACTTGTCATTAACCAAATCAATGATGATTATCAGACTAAAGATGATAAGTTTCTACCTTACAAGAACATGGTGGATGATTTTAAAAAGTATTTTGTGGCAATCAAGTTTTCACAAATCCCAAGGATTGATAATAAAGCTGTAGATGCAATGGCTACAATTGCTTCCTTGTTGCAATTATCAAAAAATAAAAAATGGTACGAATTCTTGGTGGAACAATTATTTTCTCCTGCCTATGATAATCTTGAGACCCAAGTCATATGCCATTTAACCGGTTTTGATTCACCTTTATATGGCAAGATTTATACTTACCCGAAAAATAACATCTTACCTCCAGACTTATCCCAAAACCAAAAAAGGAATTTCATACGCCAATCGTCCCGCTATACCTTGATCGCCAATATCCTTTACCGACATGATCTTGATGGTATGCTCCTTCGATGTCTTGAACATGACAAATCTGAACAAGCCTTACAAGAGGTTCATGGTGGTATTTGTGGAACTCATTCAAGTGGTTTAACCTTAGCAAAGAAACTTGTTAGAATGGGATATTATTGGCCTACCATGGAGAGAGAATCTTTTACTTTTGTCAAGAAGTGTTCTAAATTTTAGATCCATGGGAATCTTATTCATGCACCTGCACAAGAATTGCAGCCTTTCACTCCAACATGGCCTTTTTCTCAGTGGGGACTAGATCTTGTTGGAAAAATTCATCCTTCATCATCAAATGGCAATAAATTCATCATCATGGCTACAGAGTATTTTACAAAATGGATCAAAGTTGTTCCTTTGATGACTGTGACCAGTAAAAAAATCTCTTCATTTATCTTGAATTACATCATCTGCTGATATGGAATTCCTAATTCTATCATTACTGATAATGGGAGGCCTTTCAAGAATCAGGATGTTGATGAACTTTGTGAAAGATTTCACATCCAACACAAGTTCTCTACACCTTACTATCCACAAGGAAATGATCAAGCAGAAGCTTCAAACAAAACAATCCTGAAGATCTTGAAGAAGACGGTAAATGATGTCGATCGTGATTGGCATGTCCAGTTAAATCCAACTTTGTGGGCATACAGAACCAGCATTCACACACCAATAGGAGCTACCCCATATGCCTTGGTATATGGAGTAGAAGCGATCTTACCATTAGAGGTTGAAATACCTTAGCTTAGGGTCTCATTGAAAGGATTGATAAATGATGACGACTACCGAGTATCTCGTCTGCAAGAGCTAGAATTGTTAGATGAAAGACGTCAATATGTAGTTGATCATTTGAAGGGTTATCAACAAGTTATGTCCTGTAGCTACAATCACAGAGTTAAACCATGGACATTTCAAGTAGGTGATTTAGTCTTGAAATAAAATCCATGCAATCAGCAAGATAGAGAAAAGAAAGAAAAATTTGAACCAAATTGGCTTGGTCCATTTGTCATCATTGTAGCATACAGTTCTGGAGCATATCAATTATCTACATCAGAAGGGGACTTGTTTGAAGAACCGATCAACAACATTCATTTGAAGAATTTCTATGTCTGAATCATAAAAATTGAAAAAGTCTTAAAAAATACTAAAAATTAGAAAAAGTCCTAAAAAAAATACATAAAAATCAGAAAAGCAGAAAAAAATAAAAAAATTCACATAATCTAAAAAAGTGCAATAAAAACAAGTGGTGAAAACCTGGCAAACAGGCGCTACTTTTGATCAAAATGGGATCCTCTATCTATTAGCTTATGTCTTCCATTCACTTTATGACATCATCTATCTATATCTATCATCTGTACATATCTATCATATCCATATCATGCAACGGGAATCCTTGTGTTTCATCATGGCTTGATGAAATTTGTACATATCCATCATATTTCGGTTATGTTTACACTAGGGGCAGAAACACAGACTAAACAAGAAAGGGGCAACAAGCTTTTAGAACATCACAAATGGACAAATGATAGTTTGACAAAGCACAACATACATTGATGCATCAAATCAACCACAACACCAAAATGATCACTCAATGTCAATGAAATTAAATAACATGGTCAAAACAACGTTAATCAAAACAAGAACATCAATGTTGATGACCAAGTTGGATGATCTTAATTTGAATAATGTTTGGAAATACTTTAGGAAAAATTTGAATTGTTGGTTGATTTTCTATCATATCTCTAGAGCAATTCGATGATGTACTGAACTAGAAAAGCAAGGAAGGAGTATGATTTTTCTTTGTCTGATGTTTGCGAGGAAATCATTAGTACTATGAAAATTGGTTGCGAGACATGCTCTACTAAGAATCATTGATGACATTTCAGAATTTGCATGGGAAATGGGTTAACTCTTGTCTGTTTATGCAAGTGATACTTAGGTCATCTCGGTTCAATTATACCTAGATGCTTGTATTATCTTGCTCTATCAAAAATCATGAAAGCAATACTCAGGTCATCACTGGTGCTAACATACCCTTTGATGCTTGTATTAACTTTCAACATTTCAATGCTCTATGATGACACAAAAAGCACAAATAAGCTCTCAAAATGGCAATATTGTATAGATACCCTACATGGTTAGTATAGATTACATTCATTTTAGAATCTGCATTTTGCATTTATAGATTTTTCCAAAAAGCTGGCAAAGTATTAAAGTTTCATATCTTTCTAATAAATGACTGAGTACATTTTGACATTCACAACAACATCATCACATACATTTTTCATACATATTTTCATCAGAAAATCATAAAAAAACAAAGCATATATCATAATCAAAACATTCATGGGCATTCATAAATTGTACCATCCATCATTTCATATTCATAAAAATCATTCATCAATACATTGCAATCATATCATAACATTGCACTTGCATTTTCATATCTAAGAATCATGCATACATATACATTATGAGCATAATATTGTGAAAACATCACATAAATCATCATGCATATATAAAATAGACACATTCATCACATAAGGAATCATCGCTACATATCATATTATCTCAAAAATGAATGTCAAATGTACAAAAGATGTCAACTATACATAACATCGTCAAAAATGGGATCATATCAGTGTGTATACAGATATCTCAATAGAGTATCAATAAGACATATAAAAAATCATATAAAAAGCACTAAAAAGTGCTATCCTCTGATGGTGCTGACCTGGGACTTGCCCCACCTGTACCTAATGGACCTGCTCCACCTGCTCCTGATGACCCTCCTGGAGGTAATGGCTGAGATACACCCCTACTGGTAGCCCGAGAGCAACTATGTGTAGATCAAGACGATGTATAACTCATTCTCTGCTCGGGTGGAACTACATCATGATACCTGGTCCTATAGAACTCTGCCTCCCGGGTGGCCCTCGTCACCTCTCTCATCATGTCACCAATCGAGGTACATGCTGCTACTCTTTGTAGACTGTTAGCTAGGGCCATGGCCTGCTCACCCTACCATCTGGTTGTATCTCTCTCAGCTGTCACTGTCATCAACTGTCCCTGTAACTGTGTAACCAAGTCCTGTGCCTGTGCTAACTGACTCTGTAAGCTCTGCACTCTACTCTATAAGGTAGCTATCTGACTTGGCACCACTGGATCTATTGAAGATGATGGAGTTGAATGTCTCATCCAAGGTCCACCTCTGCCACCACCTCTGCCACTACCTCTGCCACCTCTTCCACCACTATCACCTCCACTCTCCTCATCACTACTATCTCCATCCCCATCTAACTCATCATCATCATCCTCCTCGGAGTCATCACTCTCTGAAGCTGCCTCTCGCTATCTTCTATGTCCCCCTATATGTGGTCTCTGCTCTGCAACTAGAGTGACAGGCTCATCAGGATCAAATAATCGTGGCATAGGATGTTCCAACATATACTGACCATACTCTGGAGTCATCCCCCCATCAAGAATATCAGCTCTGTAGTCCCACGTCTATACTACCAAACTGGTGAACTCTGCCACTGCTGCATCATATGCAATCCGCGGACCCCACACTATAACCTCCTGTTGCTGACACGCATAAATAGAAGAACCCTAAGGCCAACCATACTGTCACCACACTCAACCAAGAAGAAACCTCTTAATAATCCTAGGAGTACAACCAATCAGATATCTGGCGGTAAAGACATAGGGCATCTCCCTAGCATCCTCTGGCCATGCCTCACAATCTACATAGGGCTGCCAGCATACTGTATCAAGATCATCTAGAATATGCTACCAATGATCCAATTTTCCCATCCTCGGCTGACCAATGACATCGGTATATCTGAATCTATACGGTCGACCGACAGGCCATCATCCACGAGTCAATGGTCGCATAACGGAAAAATGCTCCCATGCCCATATCTGTAAAAGTGAACAACCAACAGCTAAACTCTGGCCTCAACCTTACACAACATGGTGTAGCTCATCATATAAATGTGCAAGCATGCATGATCCCCAAGCATATTGTGTACCCTGCATCACCATACTCTCAAGTACATGACCCCACCCGACTGCAAAATCCTTCGACCTATGGTCAACGCACAAAACACCTCCAATGAAGCCTACAAGTATAGAGGGTAAGGGCGCATACGAATCCATCATCTCCTCCCATGAGATATAATATCCTTCAATATGACCATCTCTGAATATTCGTCTCAATGCATCCATACCTCCTGCCTCTCGGCCATCAAATCTCACTATCTCACCCATCACTGGAATCTTCAGGATGCGATACACATCCTCAGGAGTCACAATAATCTCTCCTGTTGGAAAAAGAAAGGTGTCCATGTCATTGTGCCACCTCTCTGCAAGTGTTGTCAATAAGGCTCTGTTGAGACTCACCTCAGGCATCTCAAGTAATGAAGTCAATCCACATGCCTCGATCACATCTCTATCTGCCTGTACAAGTTGTGGAATCAGTCTCCATGTCTTCAGGAATTTCTCCTATAACTGCAAGATGCCCAATCTCTCCTGTTGAATATCAAGTCAAAGCAACATCAATATCAAATCATCACGACAAATCAATGAAATTTGAATATCAAATTTATCAAAATCCTATTTGTTTTTAACAACTTTAGAAGCAAACTTATCAACAAACTATTTTGTTTTTCATTTTCATGAAAGCAAATTTATCAAAATCCTGTTTGTTTTTAACAACTTTAGAAGCAAACTTATCAACAAACTATTTGTTTTTCATCATCATGAAAACAAATATCACAATCTTGTTTGTTTTTAACAACCTTAGAAGCAAACCTATCAACAACTATTTATTTTTAACAACTTTAAAATCAAATTTATCAGCTGTTATTTGTTTTCCAACAACCTTAGGAACAAATTAATCACACAAAAAAACATCAAATCAAGACAATGAAATATGCAAACAATCAATACAAGGTCATGCATTGTCAAATTGTTAATGGGCGCTGTCAAAATCATTATGGGTGTTGACAAATAAAGGGTGCTACAGAAAACCTAATGGGCACTACAAAACACTTAATGGGCGCTACATAAAACCTAATGGGCACTACAAAACACTTAATGGGTGCTACAGAATGAAGGGCGCTATGAAAAACTTAATGGGTGCTACAAAAAGACTAAAGGGTGCTAAAAGAATGCATGAAGGTACATAAATGTTGGAAAATGTTCCCTAAATGGAAAATTTTCAAATAACAGAAGTTTAACAGGGTACATACCACGGGTCCATAGTGTGTTGGCCGTTGATGTCATCATATGCGCTCGAAACGGTGCTGGTGGGTAGGAAGTGCCATCTTTCTCACTCTAGAGCTCAAAAATTATAATTTTTACTAAGTTAAAATGGGAAAATGACATTTTTAACCTATTTAAAAGCAAAATTGGGGCATTTTATCACATTTTATCACAACAGGGGCAATTTAGGTCATCAATTTTTCATCTCACATCTTTTCACGTCAATTTCTTCATATCATCATTTTCGAACGATGAATCGACATCTTAAAAATCATAAAAACTAAAAAATTCCAACAAATCTAAAAATTCAAAATTTTCACAAAAAAAATCAAAATCTTATCAATTCATCGTTTGAGGGGGCATATACCTATCAACATTCGATAAAGATCCGGGAAAATTTCAAAATTCTTTGAAGCAATGCATAAAACACATCACTTCAAAGAGGGCAAAATGTATACACCTAAAAATGGTCACATCAAAATAGTCTGGTAATTAATTAAATATTTTTAATATTTAATTAAATCTCCGAATTCAATCTGCATATAAATAAATCTAAATAATTTATTTATATTGTTCATTCTTTCATTTCGATTAAATAAATAAGTTTATTTAATCACTTTTCTTATCCATTTCTTAATTAATTAAATAAACATTATGATTTATTTATATTACTTATCATATAATCTTGGCTTGAATATTTTATTCAAATAAAGATTATATATTCTTCTCTTCTAAAAATCCTCTAAATTCCATTCACAATTAAATATTCCAAATATTTAATTAATTCTTCTAAAGTCTATTCGCAATTAAATATTCCAAATATTTAATTAATTCTTCTAATGTCCATTCACATCAAATATTTCAAAAATGTTTTAAACCCACATAATACATAAAATTAAATAAATTTATTTATTTAATTTGGATTATCTGCAACAACCGTGAAACAACTTCAAAACAGAAAATTAACAAATTTCTCTATTTCTGAGCAAAGTTGTTCCTGTGGGTTGAAGACAAATCTCCATTCTTCTCTCCAACCTCCCAACATCTTCTATCTTCCTCTCAACCTCTCCATCTCTCACCATTCAAAAGTACCAGACAATCTCACAGCCATTGATCTTTGCCAGCCAGGCTCTTGCCTGTAAAAATCTATAAAAAGGATTGTCGGGTCTTTGAAAAAAGAAGAAGCTTGCATACATGAAAACTATAGTCAATTAGCCTTCCAACATTGGTTTCTCTAAGAATTTTGAGAAAGCTTTTTTGATTGTTGTTTTGTCTAATTGTTGGATTAAATAAATTTTTTAAATTAATAAGGCATTGCAATAAGTAAATATTAAATATGCAATCATATGATATGACAAAATAAATCATTTTGTGATACTTTAGATAATGAATAAAATAATACAAAGAATACATTAGTATAAATATCTATGATTTGAGTTAAATATCTCGAAGAAAGAGAGCAAGAGCCATTGCTAAATATATAAGATTTTGCATGGATTATTTCTAAATTTTGAATTGCAATATTCATTTTAAACTAAGAAATAAATAAATAATATTATTTTTAAAATGAACATTGCATGGAATGAGGATTGCATGAATCTTAAAGATTGCAGGTCACACTATTTAAAGGAGTGCTTTAATTAGGCCTAGGGGCAACTGCCCACCACCGTCAGCATGGTGGTTAGGAAATTAAAGAAGAAAAGTAGTGGGCATGCGGTTATTTTTGGGGGGAGATTTTGGGAATTTCAGTTGGCCCTCATTCTGGAAGCTATCTGGGGGAATTCTTGGAGTTTTCCTTGGGGATTTGGGGAAAAGAGTTGGGGGCGCATGGGACTCAGGCAGTTATGGAGTTTATGGTCAAGCTTTCCTTCTGATATGGATTTTCTATTCATTCCAGCAGCCGGAGAGTGATGGAGCAGGGGAAATTTTACCACTAGGATGAAGTAAATTCTACCTCAAGCTTTTTGGGATAAGGTCGTATGATCTAATTCCTATGCATAGGAAGTTCTTAAGGAGGATTTTGTTTTGGAGCTAGACTCAACTATCTTCATGATCAAACCCTCTCGAATTCCTATTATCTACATAAGGAGATAAGTCTCTCTAACTTTGGCTCGTATGATATGTCATTTCCTTCTCATACTGGCATGCATCTGATTTGTGCATCAATGAACAATTTTTATGCAAATATATAATCATCCTGAGAACATGTTCATGGCTTCCACATCCCTCTTTGTGCGAAGTTTCGCTGTAGCTTAAATACTTTGGCATGCGATTTTAATTTGGTGCATACATTTTAATGTGGTATATAAAATCTATCATAATGTGGCAATTCCTTGCAAGTTGTATTACTCACTCCCTTTCAAGATTACCTCCCTCTGCCCACTTCACACGTCTAGTTGCTAAACCAAATTTTGGTGCAGACAGAGAGGATACTGGGAGGGGTTGTAGAATTTTATTTTTTGCACCCACAATTTGCATTGCTTAAAGGTCTCCAAGGCTTTATCAACAAGCCCATGTTGTACATATCCTACAATCATTGCATTCCATGACATTACATTGCTTTGGGCTTTTGGTCAACAAATCACGTGCCTACTGTATGCTTCCTCTTTGTCCATACATGTCTATCAAGGAACTCAAACTACAACACTTGAACTTAAGAGGGTGCGGCATTTAAATAAGCTCCCTGATCCGTTGTCAACTAGTCTCAGCTACAACACTTGAAATTAATAAGGAGTTTAAGGGTTTACATAACCTGCTTGATTCTATTGGCAATCTATCGCAGTTGCAGCACTTGAAAATAATGATAAAATGCATGTAGATGGCGGTATATCCAAATTCCAATATTCACCTTCTAATATACTTGGCAACCTGTCACAGTTACAACATTTAGAGTTGAGGTATTGTACAAAATTAAATAGTCTCCCTGAAACCTTTGGTAACTTATCACAGCTGCAACTTTTAGACTGCAAAGGTGTAGTAAATTAAATAATCTCTTTGATTTCATTGTCAACCTGTCTAAGTTGTGGCGCTTGAACATAACAGGAAGTTTAAAGGTTTATATAATCTCTCTGATTTCATTGTCAACCTGTCTCAGTCGTCACTATTTCTTAGTGCATACCTGGTTCAGATTGTTTCATTTAACATCATCACTAACCCCCTCTGAAACTCATCACTATGTATAATGACATTAATGGTCCTGCTCACTAAGTGATTACTTGATTTTGTATTGCTTTAAGGTTTGTAGTTGTGTGAGGGGATGTGTAGGTTCCAAACATCGTGACTGCGTACCAAGCTTCCAATTTTTAAGAGATTTTTTTTTCCCTGTGCATTTATTCGTCCTTGATACTAAGGGCTTCCTTGCGTAGGCCAAAAGCCTTTCTTGAATTCGATCAATCTTATCTCTTTCTAATCATTCATCCTACTTATATTCAAGCAAGATCTTCTTGAGAACAGAATGCTATTGTTCTAAAACTGACTCATCTCACCTTATATTCACCGTTATACCCTCTATAAGTACGATGGCTTTGAATGTCTATCTATAACTGATAGGTGCATGCTCATTGAATTAGAACCTTTAGTGTGGAAAGTATAGGAATTTGTGTTTCAATCTGAATCTTTATTTAATTTATATATGTAATCAGTTTATATGCATTATATGCGTATGGTGGCAGATGATTTATATATCTATGTTGTGGTCTTGTAAAAGTAGACCCATGCTTTAATAAATTAATTGTAGATGATTAAGTAGGAATGAAAGGAAAACGGTGTTTACATATCTAGATGAATAAAGAGTTTATTTAGATAGGTAAATTCAGTGTCTAGATAAAGAGCTATAAGAATTGTGTAAATAATTATAAGAGGAAGTTTTATCTATTCTATAAGGGTTGTTTTGAACTATGAAGCTCTACTATAAAATTTAGTTAGATATACGTAGGAAAAATAGTTATATATTTAATTATTTTGGGTTAATTGAGTATTCTAGAGAATTTCTATAAGTGAAAATCAAATAAATAAATGGAATATATATATATATAAATAAAATGTATTTATATAATATATAGAAGGATATTTACATTTAAGGAAGTTAGTTATTTAGTAGATAGTTTGATTACCTAAAATAAAACATTGTCTTCATTTAAGAATATGTTAATGGCAAGTTTTAATAGAGGATCATTTATTGATGGAAGTTATAATGTTAAGTAAATAGGTATATAGAATTATGTTATATGTGTATATGTATGTACTAAAGTTACAATTATAAGTTGTTTATTTGAGATGTGCCTTATAGCTCTGTTGATATTCATATACATAGTTCCTTGATTAGTTTAAGGTTTTAAGAGATGTGTAAACGAATGTTTGATTTATTATTATTCATTATGGTCAATTTATTTGGTGTATTTGTGTGTCTAGAAGTTGTTTTGATGTTGTCATTTTGTTGAGTTTACAATCTTGAGTTAATTGGTTTTGGTGGATATTTTATTCGTGGTGTTCTTGTTGGGACAATGAATGATTATGATGGTTCCCTATTAATTTTTCTTCCGTTTATGTCATTTTGGTTAAAGAGATTTTCAAAGGTTAAGATATCATATTGGAATTGTATTGCTTCTCTTATCTTTGTTGTGGGTAGTTGTTCTTCTTGGGATTCTAGAGGTGGGGGTAATCTTGTTTCATATTGCTTCTTCATTGATTTGATTCTTGCCAAGTTTTGGATGGTAACGGTGGTTTTAAATTTATATTTGGGTTGTACCAGATTTCATGAGCAATTATGTATATGGATAATGGCGAGATGGCATTTGCCTCACATGTATTTTAGTTTTGAGATTTTGTGCTTTGCATGTATTGGTACAAACCCTTGGATTTTTGGTTTATGTTTGGGGCTCTAGGGAGAGTGGCTCTGCGTGGGGGCTGGTGCACAAAGGGGCTGTCAGGATAACCCACATAGAGTTAGATTAATCAGTGATAACCTATGTAATTAATTAGGGGGTGGGTAGTAAAACATTAATCAAGATTATTATGGATGTCTCGTCTGCTTGTTAAAGATATCATAGGCTAAAGGTGGGACGAGAAGGCCGTGGTTGGCATGATCATTGCCTCATCTTCACAAGAGGTCAACAGTTCCGCATGAGTCACCCTATGGAGTGACGCCTTGAGATAGGCTATCTGGATAACCATCGATGGAGGCAGCACCTGGTGATAGGTTGTCAGGATAATCCATGTATAGATGGAGGCGACACCTTGAGTCAGGATGTCTGGATAATCCATGTAAGGCCATGTGATGACACTCTCCTCTACCATTCCCTTTTGGGTTGTTTTGTTGAAATCCTCTAGAAGCAGTCTTTTGATTTTATGACTTAGTATTTATAGATGTCATGTTTTCTGGTCATGGTTTATTGATGTTGTGACTATCCTTGGGTTTCATGTTGCTCTTGTATGATGTTGAGTCTTGTGGTTCTATGTTTGAATGTTCTTGGTTGAGGTCTCTTTCTTGTCAGCTCCTAGCATGGGGGGTGGGCCTTTAGACCCACGTCATCGGGTGGAATGTGATAAGCACCCCATTGGGTCCCCAATCGAGGATCGAGAGGTGTAGATTGGTTTCATTTGCAGTGGCTCCAGAGTTGTATCCATCTTTGAGCCAGTTATGATACTTTGTATTCATCTGATTAGCTACATCATTCTTTATGGATTCACATTCATGTTGGGGAACGTTGTTGTATCATTGTTACTCTGGACATTGTACTGTAATGTCATGTTAAACCTTGTGTGGATATTGATCCATGGTAGTTGTTATTCAATGTGTTGAGTTAATCATGTTTATGATGTATTTTCGTACACAGATGGTTTCGTATCAATAATTTATCATGTATGTGTTACATTTGTTAATGTTTACTTTGTCATGGATTATATCTTTGGCTTTCATTCTTTATTGCTGTTGTATGGAATTAAGTTCGTAATGACTTCTCGTTTACCCCAAGGGACGTAAGTGTTAATGAACTTGTTTAATTAAGTTTCTTGACTCATGAATTAATGTGCAACTCTTGTATGTTTAGATATACTTAAAAAAAAAATTGTACAGTAATTATTGTGTTGATGTCCTTTGGGGTTCACATGATGGGGTGTTACAAGCATCCATAGTCTTTAGAATCATAGCATAGCATAGCTTAGCATATTAGCAATCCATATCATGGCCTATCATCCTCATAGCATAGTTTCAATAGCATTTATAATCCACAGCCCCTGTGCATAATTTACAGCCCCTGTGCATATCCGTATATCAACATTTCACTCCACCAGCATATCGGATAGAGAAGTACTCTCTCTTTGCATACTCATTCTACAGGTTGCCATTTTGAGAAGCTTTTCTTAAACAATCTGAAAGCAGCAGCTTCAAGCAAATCATTAGAGATAGAGGACAATGGAACGATTCTGAAGAAGCTCTATTTGATTTCTTTGATTTCAATTCTATTTAGCTTTTCTTTAGTTTAATGTTGCATTGGTGTGTTTTTGTTATCTCATTTTGATACTAACATTTCCCACACACAACTTATATTGTGAGCTAATCCTCATCGTGGTTTTTCCTTCATTGGGTTTTCCACATAAATCTGGTGTTCTCATGTGTGTGGTGCTGTGATTTCAATTTTTATTATTTGTATTTCATGTTTAATTAACTTAACAGAATAATGGTTTAATGTATGCTTGTGGATTTGTTTATTGTTAAGGGTTTTGAAGGTTTAATTTTCTACAACTAATTCAACCCCCTCTCAATTGTCTTGTTCATTTCAAAATTTTACCTTCAAATGATGTCATTACTCCCACATTTTTTATAATGGCTTATCTTTCCTATATTGTATCTTATGGTCTATTCATGATATGTTTAGTGATAAGAATAGTAATACTTCTTTTTCATATTTTGATGAGGTTGATAAATAATTAATGATATACATTATTTTAATATAGTTACTATAGAATCATTTACATTAATTGAAAATCTAGCTTTACCTATCTAGATTATTTTCACCTAGTAGACCTATTCAAACTACACTCAAGGTCACTTAAAGGTTTCCTACATTTATTCCTTACCTCATAGAGACTTTACACATGTCCTCACACTTGTTCCAAGTGTTCTAAATGTGTCACACCTTTTGAAGGGTTAGTCACTTTTTTACTCTTATCTTCCTTCTTCCTTGTCTTACATATACAAGGATTTCATTGTATATATTATTCACTTTTATCATATTTTTTGGCATTATTGTGTGCAATTTTAGTTAATTTTTTTGGTTATATTTATTTTATTACTATCCTTACACAGTATCAAATCCATGAATAATGTAAATTCCTTCCTAATGTTTATCGAATCTTATAGTTAGCCCTAACATCAGTGCATTGTAGACATAAATGGACATCACTGTTGGGTTCAAAAGACATGAGAAAGCTAAAATTGCTTGCCATTTCAAGTCATTTTTTGACACAAAAAATTCTCCTTTTATTGTACTTGCATTGTAAGATTTATGTACAACCATACCTACATGCATGATTTTTTTTTACAAAATCCACATTTTACAATAGTTGAATCAATTTTTTTTTTGTGTTTATTTATAAATTTTTAGTTTATGATTTTGATAGATTCTTTGTTTAGATATAATTTTTTTTACACCTATTTTGAAGAATCTTGTTCAATATGTTGTTTTCTATGAGCTTTTTTAGTTCATGAGTTCTCTCTAGTTTTCTTCCCTTGCTCATATTTTTTTTGTAGGTTTTACATCGTTGCTTCTATTGCTGCTCAATTTTTGCATTTTTTGTATGGTTTTCATCATTTCCATTGTGCATCAATTTGATTTTTATTTGTTGGAAGGTTTATACCAATTTTTTAACTAGGTATGTACCTCAAAACCCTTATTTTTTGTGTCACCAATTTTTTAACTAGGTTTGCACCTCAAACCCTTATCTTCAATGATGACAAATTTTAACTAGGTTTGCACCTCAAACTCTTTCCTTTTTTTACTACCAAGTGTTTGATTGCATTCAAGCACCTCAAACCCATATTTTTTATGCTAGTGGGTTTTCGATTGATTTTAATTCACTACCCTTTCTTTTGTGCATATATAATTTAGAATTTGAACTTCAAAGTATAAAATACAAATATATTCCAAACTCTAGATTGCAAATAATATCTAAATTCCTACATGAAAGTTGACTCTAAATTTTTAAATGTACACAAACTTCAAATTCCATCTTGCAAGATAACTTAAAAGTTTGAATTACATAGACTCTAAAGTGTAAATTATTATGGACTTCAAAACTCCAACACCGTCTTGTAAGAACCCAACTAGTGTGGAATTTTGAACTCCACTATAAATATAAAAGGTTTTGACTATTGCAAAATTCCAAAATATGACTCATGTAGAAAAAATTGGACTTATAGAATAGGCCAAAACTTTAAAAATGTTTTATTTTTTAAACTATTTAATGGCCTCATATTGAATATTGCATTGTTTTTGTCTGTAAATTTAAAATCTTGATAAGCCTATCTTTCTAAAAATTGTAAAAAAATATTGTATATAGTAAACAATTGATTTAGGATTTCAATTTGTGATAATTATATTCTACAAGTATTAATTTTGTTGAGGAGCCTAATTTTATAAAACTAATAAAATTTTTGAGGATGGGGGGGGGGGGGGTTTAAAGCACAATTTCACATGCCTCTTTGTGTTTTCTCTATTACAGATCTAAAAATTAATTTACTCACTCAACACAACTATCATGCCTAGAAGTTTGAAGTATGAAAAATATTCAAACTAAGGGTTTATGGAAGATGTCAAGTGAACAAAAAATATAATTTATAAGGGAATATGGATAACTTCTATATCAAAATAAATTAGATGAAGTGATGTGAACCATTGGATTTCATGTGTCTAAAAATCTTAAATTCCATTTTGTAAATTGTAATTAATCTAAATAAATATGTTATTGATTAAATTATCTATGGGTATGTGTAGGATCATCATGGAGAAAATAGGCCCTTAAGTGGTAAAAAATTTAGAAAAATTAGAGTTAGGCTACTTGACGTAAAAATTTGAATAAGTTATCTATATTGTTTCAAAAATATGTAACATAATCTGTAGCAAATTGAATGTAGTTTCTAAACTACTAGGTTTATTTAAAAAAGAAAAATCTATTTAGTGAAAATTTGAAATTTCAATGCAATAGTACTTAAATTTTAGGGAAAAAATAAGTAGGTGTCTATCTAACCACCCTAACCATAATAAAATGATAATATTTTTTAATAATATTTTAGATGTAAGTAGAGGACTCATGTCTTGATGTGATGCATATTTTTTTGTATTTTTTTTTCAAGTAAATAATTAATTATAAATTTTTTATTACAATTTTAAAAAAATATAAAAAACTCATATGTCTGACCACCTTAACTTAGTAAAAATTCATGAAATTAATTTTTTTTAATCCTATAGTATGCAAAGCATAGAATGTGATGCAAGTTTCATATTCAAAAAGTATGATACCGTTTGAAAGTTATAGATGTTTTTCAATCAACCTATCAATCAGGACTTTAGTTGTAATTCAAATAGAAAATGAATAATAATTATTTATTAAATTCAAAGTAAAATATAATTTATATTGGTGGAAAGTTGAGAATCTCCTTTAAAAACCTTTTTCATTTCATCAATTTTGGGTTAAAAAAAGTCGTCAGCCACATACCCTACACATACCCATCATATCGCCACTTTTTGGCCCATCATGATCCTGCACATACCCTTATCTCATATAATCAATTAATAATTTTCTCTTTAATTGGATGTTTGATTGATGACCATATCTCCTAATTACTTCTCTTTGATTAAATACTTCTTGATTAAGATCAAATCTTTGATTTCTCATCTTCAAGGTTATGGAAAAGTAAAAATAGATAAATAATGTGTTCTCTTGATCATATATTTAAGTTAAAAGTCCCATATAAATTTTTTCTTCTATATTTTACTCTATAACAGATGCTCTTGGTCTTGAATTCAATATTCTAACTTTTGAATAGCTTTTTTATAGACTATGAAGAAACAATCTAAGTTACTCTCCATGGATACAATCACCTTTTTAAAATTCTAAGAATTAATGACACACACCTAAAGATAAAGGAAACAAGTCTTAAAATACGATAAAATCAACTTGAATAATTGAGATTTCCTCCAAGTAGAAGAAAAAATGGATACACAAGCCATTTCTTCTTCCAATTCAAGTAAGACTTCCTCCATAAAAAGAAGACAAGTAGAGGACAAATTTATTATTGTGGACTATAAAATCATGATATAAAATTTCTTCATTAAACAACCATAGCCTTAGAAGAGGCCATAAAGAAACACAACATCGATATTCCCAAACCTAGCAAGAGTCAAACACTTATATCTAAAGGATTAGATTCATCCACACAAAGTTTTATATTTTAATTAGGATCCTCTCATGACATGACTAACTCACATGATCTACTTGGGTCTCTTTTTGATAAATTCACTTCTTAGATTGTAGTGGGTAAATGTACATGAATTTAGTTTGGGAACATGTACTATATAGTTGATAGAGGGTTGTATTGAGGACATGATATATGTTATCTAAATTTCTAAAAATATTTTCTTTGTATAACAAATTTTTTATACATGAGATGACAAGATAATTGAGTTGTATCAACATGATGTGTTTATTAGAGAACTACAAGATCCTAAGAATTTTATTTGCTTCACAAAGAGATAATAATAGGTACAGATTGCAAAAGTTTCATTATTTTGAGTCATTTTGTAAATAATCACACATTACCCATTTAGATTTTTTTAACAAACTTTGGAACAAGAAGTTTGGATACCTCAATTATAGGTAGCTTTAGTATATGAGTACACATGATATGGTTGAAATGAACAAGAATCTTAACAATTGAAAATTTGATGATTTCTAATAAAATGATTTAGAAAAGATATACTAATAATTATACACATGATTTAAGTAACAAATATCGTCATATATATGGGAATTAAATTTAATGTTACAACATATTAAATTATTCCTTATTGAAATCATACTATATAGTAATGAACTAATGTAGAATTTCAAAAGAATCATAAGGAGTTGATTTTTCCTAAATACATATTTAACTTTTTAATACAAGATCTAACAACATATTATTTAATGTCTGTATAAGTACAATAGCATTTGTGGATGATGAAAATGTGGGTTATGTAAAATAGAAGCAATGCAATGAAAGTACCAAATTCACATTCAACAATCACTTGGTAAATCTCAATATCTTTACATAAAATCAAATAATAATTAATTTAATACCATAAAAAAGACCTTGATTTGCTCTGCTATTTCTTTGATAATAGCTTGAATTCTTGATAGATAGGTTTCTCTTCAAAATATCATAACCATGATAGCACAATGATAGTATGATAGCATGGCATAGATCTCAAAGATAATAGATAGATAGGAGAGTTAGATAAAATATATATTGATACAAGGTTGCTTGATAATGATAGTTCTCTTAAGATAGAATGCTCTCTAGGGGATAATGGTAAAATGAAGGGCTTTATTTATATGCTTCACTAGATATTTGGTCAATGGTGGGGATAAACTAGAAATATCAATGAATAAGAAAAATTAAAATAGGTTAGGAGCTACAATTAGTAAATGGATAAGATTAATGAGGTAGAATTAAATAAATTTATTTATCTAATTCATAAACATAATTGAAAAAATAAATAAAATATCAAATTTCTTTATTTTGGAGGGGAAGATAACTTAACTATTAATAAATTATTTTAATCTATTTAATTATTGAGAAGAGTGTTAGCTAATTAAATAACTTTTGAAAATTATTTAATTATAGAGGACCAAAATTAATGTTGGAGGGAAAATGAAAAATTAATTAGATAAGTAAAAATTATTTAATTAATATATACATAACGAAAGTTTGAGATAATTAAAAATTATTTAATTATTATAGAGATAATGAGGAAATATTAGCTTAATTAAATAATTAAAAAATATTTAATTAAAAGAAATAGAGGAATTTATTATGAAAATAATAAAAAAATATGGAAATGTGTTAGTCATTTTTTAGGTGTCTACATTTTTCCCCTCTTTGAGACAATGTATTTTATGACATTATTTTAAAAAAAAATATGTTGGTAGCGTGCCTTAGGGTGCCCTAATTAACTAAAGAATGGAGGTAGGATGCGTCATTGAGATATTAGCTAGATTTTTTTTTTTTTTTGTCAATAAAAATCTTGATTGGAATGACAATCTAGGTTTAATGGGTATGAGGTAAACAAAATAGAGTTTCTTGGTATAAAATTGGGAAAAAGGGATAACAAGAAAAGGCTAGGTAGGGGGATTAAAGGTAATGAGAAATAACAGGGTTTTGGGGGCTACAAATAGGGAAAGGAGGGGTAATTTGTATTCATTTATAATATCTCAACCTAAGAAATCCATAGCCTCTTGAGAATCTAGGGTGAAGTAGTTGACAATATGATAGGCATTCCAAAGAACATTCATTGGGTGGAGTACACGCAAGTGTTTAGGAGTGGTCCAAATCATGTCCAGCAGTAAGTTCCCAACCTTTGGGTCTCTAGGGGTGATTCTAGGTGTATTATGAGGGGTAGAATTAGGTTTATGTAAAAATCATGAATTTATGCCAAAAGATGATAATGATAACCAATGGTGTGCATATGATGTGATATTGCGCATCTAATAGGAAATGTTGAACAATTGATAGAATTTTCTAAATGAGGGTTTTACATTTCTAATGATAGGAAACACTACTTAATTTATAGAATTATGAAAATGATAGGAAATGCGGTGCATTTAATGTAAAAATGTTAAAATAATAAGAAATTGATAGAATTCTGTGAATGATAGAAAATACAACACAATTGATAGAATTGCAAAAATAATAAAACAAAGGTAACGTAATTGATATAATTGCATGAATGATAGAAACCATGGCTCATGTGATACAAGGGTATAAAAAGGTAATTTTTATCTAAGGATAAGTGATGGTTGCAAGAGGAGTTGAATCAGTTGATGTCATGAGAATGACACTTGATGACCATGATGTTAAGGATATAGGTGATCAAGGATGAGGAATTCCTAGGTCTTTTGGGCTTATGGTACATCACATATATGCCCAAGGCTAGGGATAATCTAGCCATGATGACTACATTGGTGGAGAGATGACATAATGTGCATAATGCCTTTATCTTATCAACTGGGGAGATCATGATTACTCTAGTGGATTTTTGGAGGATCCTACAATTCCCATGTTTGAAGAGAGAGCCATGTACAACATTAAATTTAGAGAGAGTTCCCCAAGAAGGATATTCTTGATAGATGACCTTAATATTAAGGATGGAGAGATAGATTTGAGGGTAGCCATGGGGAGGTTTGATATACTACTAATGTTGCTAGTAGGAGTAATTGGTGGGGTTTGGGTGTATGATATCCAATCGAGTAACTTCTTAATGGGATGGGGAAATCTTTAGAGAGGATTTTGGAGGAGGGGGTAATATTTGCATGGGGAGAATGTATACTCGCCCACCTATATCATGATATGCACTAGGTAGTATACTGATATGGGGATACCTTATCATGTAGGATGATATTTCTACATATAAGGGTATGGGAGCACATAGCAGTGACTCAATAGGGTACATAAAATTTTTGAGGGGTGGGATTCCACTATATATATATTGGTATGGTTACACATAGGAATCTCAGAGATATTCTCTAGTAGAGGTGAGCCTTGTATAACTTAGACACTATCACATGGAAGTCATGGAGGGATTGAGAGGTTTGGGGAGATGATGTAGAACAACTACCTTTTTGTACATAACTCAACTATTTGATCAATAAGATGAAAAATATAATAAAGAGATACATTCCAAAATGTGTATGAAGGAAATTTGGACAAACTTAGGTTATCATATTGGGGATTTGGTTTTGTGAGGACCTAGTAGGAGATTGTGGATTATGGGTGAATGCTATCTCTAGATACAACTATTGTATATTTTGAGGCATTGAAACTAGTTCCCTAATATTTGTGGGTGGATGTGGTTGATGTAGGAACTACCAAAAATTATGATACCTAGTGGATGAGACATAGGTCGATGACATTGACAAGGTTGGGAGTAGTTGGGGTTGGATAGGAGCCAGGTGGAGGAGAGAGGGGGAGACAAAGAATATGATGGAGGAGAGACAAGGGGAGATCAAGGAGGTGTAGATATGGGATATAAAGGAGATATAGGGGGTGGAAGAGATGGATATGGAGGAGATGGAGATGATGAAGATGGAGTAGATAGAGGTGGAGGAGATGGGGATGGAGGAGATGGAGGTGGTAGAGATGATGGAGATGGGGGAGATGTGAGAGATAATGGTTGGGGGAGGATGTCCCAAGAAGAGGCGGAGGTTGGGGATAGCAAGAAGCAGTTGTGGTAGGTGGAAATAATGATATATAGGTGTGACTAGATATAGCCTTATTAGAGAAAGATGAGGCCGCCAATGATAGGGACCAAGTGTGGGAAGAGAGGGATAGCATACAAATACAACTAGATCAAGTGAAAATAGAGAGGGATACCTTGAGGGGGAGAAGGATGTCAAGGTGATTAACCAAAAGAGGGAAGAGACAAATTTACAATGGATTAGGTAGATGGATCAAGGTCATATGGTACTTGCTATGGCTAAGATCACATGGTCTCCTCAAGAAGCTATACATTATAGAGCACTGTATGAGCAAGAGGCTCCAATTGAGTGACATTCACCCAATTTTTTTCATGAAGCCAATTTAGGAGGTCTAGATCACATAGATCAATTAGCCAGGGTACCATGGGGCCACCACTAGTACAACCACTAACAAGATCTATAGGTCCCTCAATTTCTTGGAGGTTTACACCTACCATCACCTACCCCTTTTAAGGGAGGGAGCTCATCATGGTACCATGTACTAGATTGTGTAGACTATGTGTCATGTTTGCATATAAGTGATCTATATGTATATTATGGCTGATGCAGCCCATGCATAGATTATGATACTTATATATCATGACACATTAATGAGATGAGATAACATTTTGGTGATGTATATGCATGTTTATGTTTTGATTTTCCTTGTATATGATGATATGATCATGATAATTTGATGGTGATAATTATGTATGATTCCATGATGATGAAATATGTATGTAATGTACATTTGTGATGTTTTTTAATGTTATGATAGATTAGGATGATTATGATTTAATAATGTTATGGTGTTATGATGCATATGTTATAGGATATTGATTGTGTATGCAAAAAAATAAACCATTGATCAAATATCATAATGAAACCTATAAATGGGAAATGAGATGGATGGAAAAGTATGTAATATGGACATGAAAATGGAAAATATACTTTTTTATTTGCTTATTATATATACAATGTGATGATAAATCCTTATCTTAATATAAAAAGTGGATATTATGCACCAAGGTATAAGGAACCAAGATGAATTTTTATCCCTTGCATGAAATTTGACTTTGTAAATAAAAATGGTCATCCTTATTCATACTAACATACAAAACCTTTTCTGAATATGTGAGGAAGTGAGACTTAGAATATAACAATTCTAATTCATAAATAACTGTATAAATGGCCTAGTATGCAAAGAGCATGTGGTTAAATATAGGTAGCTACCCCAATCACACACAAGGTAAGTATTTCCCATGATAGTATTATAAGATTTTCCCACAAAAATGACCATGCCCCATTCTAATATTCTTTAGAAACACCAAGATATTGAAAGATCAAGGTGGCATTGATAAATCATATGAATGAAACAAAAAGATAAATCAGCAAAGAAAAAGACTAACTAACAAATAAGTCAACAACCATCATATCTCTTGTGGAAAGATAAGCTTAAGTTTAGATAGGGGACTATTGTAGGAGAGATATTTATGTTGAGTACTAGATTGATTGGATAATAAATAGATAAATATAAGCTAGGAATTAAGCTATGTGGGAAAAAAACTTATTTTAGTATTAGTCTCTTGTTTGATATTTTCATGAAAGCTCAATGTTTCACATAATACATAGCTTGATTTTGTTTGAGTGTCAAGTGTAGGTAATGTATGCATAAATTTTGCTCTCAAGATAATGATATAGATCAAATCCAATGACAAGGTCAAGGAAAAGTGCCCCCAACTAGGCATGAGAAAAATTGGGCTAGACTTTATCATGAGGCAAAAAAGTGGATATGATAGGTAGATAGGTGAAACAATAGATACTAATTATTTATGAATCCTTGATAGGTGGATAGGTGGATATATAGTTATTTTATTATGTACATACTAATATTTAAAAAACTATTAGGATACTCCAATGTTTAGGAAAATAACCTCTTAAGATGAATGTTGTTGATAGGCTCTTCTAAAGGCTCCCCTTTAGGTGTAGCAATTTGGTAAGATCCAGATCCATAGGTTATTGTGATGAAAAAGGGTCCTAACAATTTAGTCTCAAATTTACCCTTCTTAACTCAGTCTTTATAATTCTTTTAATTTTTTTTTAAGACTAGGTCAAATACTTTGAACTTACAAGTTTTTATATTCTTATTGTAACTACAAAAAAGTAAATTTTGATAAGCTTGTAAATGATTCAAATCATTAAGATGTATTTTGTCTAATAATTCTAAATCATGTTAGATCTAGATACTTGATATTCATCATCATCAATAAGATACTACAAAGAGACACTTAATGGAGGAAACTCAACCTCAATAGGAAAAAATGGCTTTAACACCAAAGACAAGGGAATATGGACTAGCTCCTATAGGTGTACAAATGCTAGTACAATAAGCTCACAAGGTAGGATTAACTTGTAAATGCCAGTCATGACCAATTGAATTAACTATTTTTTAAAGTATTTTTAGTATAGTTTTATTTGAGGCCTTAGCTTGACCATTCCCTTATGGGTAGTATAAGGTAGAAAAATAATATTAGACATGAAATTTTTGGAAAAGGTCAAAAACATCTTGATTTTTGAAAATATTACCATTTTTAGTGATGATAGCATGGGGAATACCATATTGGTAAGATATAATTTAAGATAAAATTTTCTATTTTCTTTCTAATTATGTTGGATAATGGAATGATGATGAAGGGGCTAACCCAGGTCTTCCCCCTAACAAGGTCATACACACAAAAATGCAAGATGACACAACAAAATGAAGAAAACACTTTCTTTTATTGATAAAAATGATATTACAGAATTAGAATGCCACATGGGCTATTTCACTACAGTCATATACCAAATTGTAGATCTCACTACTCCCTGTGAGCTACTTCGCTACCATCTCTTTATACTATGTTCCTCCTTTGATTCATCCTTGTTCTTTCCTGCTCTTCATGTCATAGTTGTTGGAAATATGTGCCCCAAACTATATAGGATAAAACCTCCATTAGAGTCAAGTCGGTGTGACATTCTAATTGTCTGGCTGACTAGTAGGTTTGTTTTATTGAGTTCTGAATAGGTCGCTGTGACCTTGCCATTGTCTTGCCAAAAGGTTACACTATGGATTCTATCGCTATAGCATGATGTATTTGTTATGACCTTATAGCGCTCGGGAGACCTCTGGCCAAAAGTCCATTCAATCGTGCATCGGGGAGACTCTTGGCGACTATCATCTTCGGTTAATCTAAAGGTTCTCGATAAGAAGTCACTGCAAAATCAATTGTTACACCGATAGTGTTTGTTTTGTATTCATCGGGCAGACTTGGCCGAAGGAAATGTCATCGGTAAGATGTCCTACTGATGTGGATATGTCTCAGCGACAAAGACTCAAGTGTTAGTCTTCGGTGTAACTCTTGTCGAATGGTGGTCATCGGTGGAACATTGTGTTTTTGGTAAGAAGTCCTAGCGACTCTGATGAGTCTTGCCAATGTTGAAGAATCTTCAGGGTAACTTAAAGCTATTGGAGAAACCTCTTAGCGATGGTGAATGTCTTGCTGATAGCCAATGGCTATCAAGGTAGCTCTTGGCGACAGTTGGTCATCGGTGAAACATATGGATCTCGATATGATGTCTCAGTGAAAGCCGATTGTCTGGTCGATAGGTGTATGTTTTCGGTGTAACTCAAGTTGTTCTATGAGACCTCTTGGCGATAGACAAATTCTTGCTGACTATCCTTTGGAGCTCGATATGACTTGTGTCTTTGGTATAACTTTAGTGACTCGCTATGACCTTTTGGCGAAAGCGATAGGTCAAGGTGACTACGTGATGACTCAGTGTATCTCTTGGAGCTTGATATAACATCTTGGTGACTACAGAGGCTCTTGGCAACATTGACATGAAGTATATGTGGCATATGTGAGACACTGTTAGTGTCTCACCAAGATGCCAGTGCATTGCGAATTTTGTTGACCGATTGACCGTCTTATGTGGAGTCTCATGGATGAATAGGAGGAGCCGAAGGGGAATAGTTGGAAGACAGTCAGTTGCAACAGTTCTATGAGGAAGTTCTATAGACAGAACTCGACATGGATATAGTTGGAAGCTGCAGACACTTGGGGGTTGGATAGTAGTTCGATCAATAGTGAAGTGTGAAGAATTAAAACTGCATCAGTAAAGGATTTAAAATCTGTAAAGGCTATAACTTGGATGTTTATGTTCGAAGAATGTTCATGATGAATGCTACTATATAATGACACTAGAAAGATAAGTCTGGAATTGTATGTAATTTTGATTACTATAATACAAAGTGATTTCTCTTGGTGTGGTGGGTTTTTCTCCCGTAAGGGTTTTCCCATGTATATCTGGTGTTCATGTGTGTTTTTCTAATACTCTGTTTCTGTAATATGTTTCATAGTGCATCTCAACTTGACTGTAATTGAAAATTTAAAAGTACTTTTGCATTCTTTCTTGAGGTATTGATGTTAGGAGAATTGTTTTCCACATCTATTTTTCCTTACAATAGTTTCTATCATCGTCCCATCAGTATTTGAGATCTCCAAGTTGTTACATCATTGTCAACAGCTCCACCGAGTTGTCCAATGAAATTGTATTCCACAACAACAATGTGAAATACACCAATATCACTTTTCCAAGTGTCAAGATCAAATTCACCATCCACCCCCATTGACCATCTTCATTATCTATCGCTAATGGAATGTCAAACATACTTTCTTCAAGGTCCTGGTGACATGTCAATGTTTCACTGATAGGAAGGTTATCGAGTTGTCAAAGAGACATCCTTCAAAGTCTTTCCAACACCACTCTATAGATCATCAATAAATCATCCTTTCATTAGCACCTTTTGATCTATCTCATGCAATTTACACCATTTCTCATTGATCTCGCGGATCTTGGTTAGGCTCCACCAACATCTCAGTGGGGCTAGCGGGCTACTACCACATGTACACTTTTGACATCACCATTCACCATGGTCACCATTCAGTTGGTTCCTTCCATGGGTCATCTTTTCATTTGTTTATACTTGCATGCCATTTTGATACTGCTTTGTTGCCATGTCACCACATCATAATCCATAACAAGGATGTGGATTACCCAATCTCTCCATGCCATGCATCAACTTCATCACCATTGTCACCCATGTTATCATAACTAGGTCCCACTCAGTAGGCTACCCCCTTATCACCATATTGAAGAGACATTCCTCAATGTCCCAGTGATACTCTATTGTCTCACCCACAATGATTCCCTATGCATTATCACCCCATTAAGGAGAGTTCTCCCGGACTCCTGTCGATCCATCCATGTCTTGCTGATAAGAATATTATCATCCTATTGAACGGAATTCCTTCAACATCACACCAAAACACTTTGGTCATGCTGATATCACTCTGTCGCTAAAAATTAGAACTTACGAACCTCTAGTCAGGGGTTGTGGAGTTATAGAAACCCAAAAATTTTCGACATCATAGCTATCAGGATGCCAATGTAACTCCATCGCTATGTCACTAAATTGGGCAATTATGGAACTTGCAAACTCTATGACAACAAAGGGATCGCTAAATCGAAAGGTTTCAGAACTTATGAACTCCATGACATGAGTTATGAAAACTTGGAATCCTGCGACTCCTCGCAACCTTGGCCCTTATTCAAAACAAACACAGAAAATGATGTAGGATTGTTCTTGGTCCTAGATGCTCTTGCATCAGAATCCCTAGGTGATTAAAATCATATGCTTCTACACATGGCATCCATAATTCCATCTTCCAATTTCACCTTCTTTTTCCTCCTCTTCCAACATCTTCTCAGAACATTCTACACTTCATTCTTTTCTCCTCTCATGGACTCATGTCCACCATAGTACAACCTCCTCCACCAAGAACTTTTCACTCTTCTCCTTTCTTTCATGGGTTCAAACCCATCTCTGACTGACCACCTCCACCAGAAACTTCCTGCACAATCTCTCATAACTTCCACATACAAATATGCAATATTTGTATTTTTCTTTTTCACTACACAATCTTTCTTCTCATTACTCACTACATCATATGATTCTATCAAAAATATTACATCACAAATTTCATAGAAATTAACTTTTAGCTTTTCTTGCTTCATTGTTGCAACATCTATCTTCCCACCACCATTTTGTGCAACAAATTTCATATCTCGGACTACTGCAAACTCCTCTAACCATTCATCTTCTCTCACTAATGAGTCATCTTCCTCCTTGATATTCATCACCATATCCTCATTCTCTATTGCACCCACAATCACATCTTCTATACTTTTGGATACCTCCACCTCTGATGCCACCCACTGTAAACTAAACATTGCCTCAATTTTCACAATCTCTTCTACAAACAATGAATCTTCCTCATAAGGCCCCTTATCAAACACATGACCTCCACTAATGTCTACACTTTCCTTCTATAATTTTTCAACTCCTTCAATTTTTGTTGTAAAAAATTCTCCATCTTCATTGTTTTCCACCATGCCTTCTTCATGGCATGCTTTTGTTGCACCCTCTTTGTTCTTTCCTGCAACCAAAATACCATTAGGAAAATAATATTTTTCCAAGGCTTCCATTCTTGCCTTGATATTTTTCAACTCTTCACAGAGCTTTTGGTTCTTCACTTCCTTCCAATACTCTTCCCAAAATGGAATTATAACTGGTCTCCTCATGACCCATCTTGTCCTCTTATTTGAAGAAATCTTCAAGAACTTGCAAGTCCTATAGTTACAAGTTCTCCTTGCAACAATCTCTCCCTCTCTATTAGGGTATCAAACCTCTACAATCACAAGTCTCTTTAGGATTCAAGTCCTCTGTAGTTGCAAGTCTCTTCTCACCTACAATAATCTCTTCTAGAACTGAAAACCTTTGCAGTTATAGGTACCAGACTCATGCAACTATCCTCTACCCAACAAAGATTCTGGAAGATGCTTTCTCTACCCACCTTCTCTTAGTGGAGGAACTCTACACCTTCTACCCAACTTTATCTCTTCTATAGGATAGTAGTTATAGACCCTCTTTCATGCCCGCAATAAACATTCCTTTCCACAACTCTTCTCAGCTCATCACTCGTAGGTCTTCTGGCTTCAACCCACACTCACAGGTCCTACTGTAACTACCTCACATTCAACGCTTTATTACAAACTCATGACAACTAGCTCTAATACCACTTGATGAAGAGGCTCACCTAGGTATGCCCCCTTACAAGTTCATACACACACAAAAATGAAAGATTCCATGAAAAACAAAGTGAACACCTTTTATTGATAAAAATTACATTACATAATTACAATGCCACATAGGCTATTTCACTACAGTCATTTTCCAAATTGTAGATCTCACTACTCCCTATGAGCTACTTCACTACCACCTCTTTATACTATGTTCCTCCTCCATGTTGGCCTTGTTCTTTCTCGCTCTTCATGTCATAGTTTCTATCATCGTCCAATTAGTATTCAATATCTCCAAGTTGTTACATCATTTTCAATAGCTCCAACGAGTTGGCCAATGAAATTGTATTCCACAACAATAATGTGAAATACACGAATATCAATTTTCCAAGTGTCATGATTGAATTCACCATCCACCACCATTGACCATCTTCATTATCTACCGCTAATGAAATGTCAAACAAAATTTCTTCAAGGTCTTGATGACATGTCAATGCCTCACTGATAGAAAGGTTATCGAGTTGTCGAAGAGATATCCTTCAAAGTACTATTGACACCACTTTGTCTCATCGATAAATGATCCTTTCACCAGCACCGTCCAATCTATCTCATCTAATTTGTACCATTTCTCACTTACCACACAGGTCTTGCTCAGACTCCACCAACATCTCAGCAAATCTAGCGGGCTACTACCATGTGTACACTTCTAACATCACCATCCACCATGGTCACCATTCGGTTGGTTCCTTCCACGGGTCATCTTTTCATTTGTTTATTCCTTCACATCATTTTGATATCACTTCATCACCACATCACCACATCATAATCCACAACAAGGATGTAGATTACCTAATCTCTCCATGCCATGTGTCAGCTTGGTCACCATTGTCACTCACATCATCATGACTAGGTCCCACTTGGTAGGCTACCCCTTATCACCATGTCGAAGAGACATTCCTCAATATCCTGGTGATACTCCATTGTCTCATTGGTAATACTTCCATATGCATTATCACCCCATCTTGGATATTTCTTGTTAGGGTTAGAAGGAAGATATCTAACAATTAAATGCAGATTTGATCAATAAAATAGAGAAATAAAACACACACAAAATTGTAGCAGAAACAAAACAAGACAAATAATTTAATGTGGTTCACCCAATTTGGGGTACATCCACAAAACCGCAACCATCCAATGATTTTATTATCTAGTGCAAAACATATTATAATCTTGCTAATAATGCCCTACTACAACCCCCATCCCAACTGCTTATAACAAGCTTTTTACAAGCTTCCAGTATTAGGGTTCTACAAAGTTTTTTTTTTTTCTTTTCTTTTTCATTGACGACACTAAAAAAACATGAAGAGTGTAAAATATAGCATGATCAGTCACCACATACCATCAATCTCCCACTTGGAGACTGATCAGGCTCAATGCCAACACAATCTCCCACTTGGAGACTGATCTTGGATGACACTACTGCACTTACAACTCCCACTAGAAATAAGCACCTTGGATCCTGCTACTCTGTTATACTTGAATTCAACCTTGAAGGCCAACTAAAGCTGAAGAGGAGCTCTGCTTCTCCCTTATCATCGCCTTCGTAAACAAATCCGTTGGATTGGAATTTGTATGTATCTTTTCTAGCTTTACCTATCCATCCTCCAACATTGACCGAATGAAATGATATCTCAAATATATGTGTTTGGTTTTAGAGTGCAAGGCAAAATTCTTTGCAAAATGTATAGCACTTTGGCTATTTGTAAACAAGTAATTTCAGCCTATTGTTTTCCCAACTCTTCCATGAAAAGTTGTAGCCATATCATCTCATTTTCCACCTCTATTGCAATAATATACTTTTCCTCTATGATGGATAAAGCAAACACCTTTTGTAACCGAGAAATCCAACTCACTGTTGTCCCACCAACTGTAAATACATAGCTACTGGTACTCCACTTGGTATCTATATCCCCTTCCAAATCTGAGTCAACATAGCCTTTTAAATCAATATTAGAGCCCCCAAAACATAAACATTATTGGATGTACCTCTCAAATACTTGAGAATCCATTTTATCGCATTCCAATACTCAACTCCAAGATGAATCATATACCTACTAACAAATCCTACAACAAGTACAATATCTGGTCTCATGCATACCATGGTGTACATTAAACTACCTACAGCTGAAGCATATGGTACCTTGGACATTTTTTTCTTCCTCCTCTTGTGTTTTTGGACACATATCCTTAGTCAATTTGATATGATTGGGAAAAGGTGTGCTGACAAATTTTGCATTCTCCATATGAAATATTTGTAACACCTTTTCAACATAATCAGCTTGAGATAGAAACAATTTTCTAACTGTTGTTTTAACTCCTTTATGTGATCCATGTTAGACCCCGCTACAAGCATATCATCAACATATAAACATAAAATAATGTAGCTATCATCATCCAACCTCTTAAAATAAACACAATGGTCTGAATTACATTGACTGTATCCATGCTCAGTCATAAAGCTATCAAATTTAATATACCATTATCGAGTTGCTTGCTTCAAGCCATATAAACTTTTTTTCAATCTACACAACAATTTCTCCTGACCTTTGACCTCAAATCTTTGTGGTTGTTCAAAGTATATTTCCTCTTCCAAATCACCATGGAGGAAGGTTGTTGTAACATCAAGCTATTCTAAATGCAAATCTTCAACAACCACAATACTTAAAATGGTGTGTATAGAAGTCATTTTAACAATTGGAGAAAAAATCTCATCAAAATCAAATTTGTTTTTCTATGCAAATCCCTTTAAAAATAACTTGGATTTAAATCTTTTCTTACCTCCATTCTCCTCTTTTAGCCTATAAACTCATTTGTTTGGTAAAGCCTTTTTACTTGTAGGAAACTCGCATAATTCCCAAGTTTGATTTTTTAGCAAGGAGTCCATTTCTTCTTTCATTCCATGCTCCCACTGAACCTTGGTATCCACCTGCATAGCTTGATCATAACATTTTGGTTCACCAACATCAGTTAATAAAATAGAATACAAAGAGGGAGAAAATATTTTTGGAGGTGTACTTATCCTTGAAGATTGTCTAACATTCACTATAGTTTGTGGTATTTGCTATTGTTGTTGTTGTGGAGCATGCGGAACCACTGGAACATCGAACACTACATAATAATTTTCTTTCTTCTCATGCTACTACAACTGATCTTTGTACAACACTTTCTCATTGAATATGACATCCCTGCTTCTCACAATTTTTTGATTTTCAAAATCTCAAAGCCTATAACCAAATTCATCAATGCCATGTCCAATAAATGTAAATTTATTTGATTTTTTATCAAGCTTGGTTCTATTTTTAGAGTCTACGTGTGCAAATTCTTCACAACTGAAGGTATTGAGAAAATAATAACTCACCTTCTTACCTTTCCATGCTTCTTATGGAATACCACAACCTAAGGGATTAGAGGGACCTCTATTGATTAAATAAACAACAATGTTTATAGCCTCTACCCACATGTTTAAAGGAAACCTAGTATGCAATCTCATAGTCCGTGCATGCTCCATTATTGTTATGTTCATGTTTTCAACCACTCCATTTTCTTGTGGAGCCATTGGAACCATTTTCTGCCTATGAATACCATTATAGGAACAATAATCTTCAAACTCTTTGCTGCAATACTCACCACCATTATCAGATCTAAGACATTTTAACTTCTTACCTGTCTCATTCTCAACCAAGCTTCTCCATTTCTTAAAAGTTTCAAATACATCATATTTCTGCCTAAGGAAATAAATCCATACCTTTCTTATTGCATCATCAATAAAAGTGACATAATACTGAGAGCCACTGAGAGAAGATACTTGATCTGGTCCCCATACATCCGTATGCACAAGTTCCAATTTCTCATATTTATTGTTCTTCCCATCCTTGACAAAACTAACTCTCTTTTGTTTTCCATACACACAACTTTCATAGAAATTCATATTAACACATTTCAGACCTAGTAAAACATTCTTTGAATGAAGTACTTTCATACCTTTTGCACTCATATGCCCAAGTCTATTATGCCATAGTGATGATTTAGAATCTACAACAACTATCTTTTTTTTTCTTGCTAAACTATAGAAACTATTCCTGAACATTGATTTTTATCTGCAATAGCTAAAGTAAAAGGAATAGTATGAACTGTACAAAGATATAAGGTGCCTACTTTCACACCTTTTGTAATCTTCAATTTTAATCACTAAATATATCAACACAACCTTCATAATCTAGTTGCTTTGCAGAAATTAACTTTCTTTTTAACTTTGGAACATGCCTTATCTCATGTAGTAGCCAATGATTCCCATTCTACAACTTAATCTTGATTCTTCCCTTTCCAACAATCTAACAGGGTTCATTATATCCCAAATAAACCAGCACAAAATCCCCTTGGACATAATCAAGAAAATAAATTCTATGGGGTGTACCATGAAATGAAGCCCCTGAATCTCACACCCAAGAATCATTGGCATTATCAAAGGAAAGAATTAAAGCATCCTCATCAAATTTATTACTTACCACATTTTCATTTTTATTTCCTTTCTTTTTGTCTCCTTTATTTTTCTGAGACTAGCAATCTTTCTTTAAATGACCCAGCTTACCATAGTACTAGAAATCCCTCTTGTCTCTAGATTGAGACCTTTTGTCCTTTGATTTTCTTCGTGACTTCTTATGACTTCCAAAATTGTTTCCTCTCTCCTTTGTTTTACCTCTACTTTCTACATTCAAAACACTGTCTGATGTGGATGTTCCACCTGAGCTTTTCCTATGAATTTCCTCACTCAAAATAACACCAACATCATCAAATTTTAATGTATTCGAACCAGAAATTTTTTTTTTAACAACCATTACCAAGCTATTCTAGCTTTTAAGAAAATAACACAAAATCAAAAGAGCCCTAACTTCATCAAAGTTTACATTTACAAAATTTAATTGGCTGGTAACTGTATTAAACTCATTTAAATGATTAGCAGTTGACCCACCTTCTACCATTTTAATATTAAATAAATACTTCATAAAAAATACCTTATTCAAAGTAGAAGGATTTTCATATAACTTTGCTAGGGTTTCCATCAACTCTTGAGTTGTCTTTGTTGTTATAAATTTGAATGCCACCAATTGTGTTAGGCATAAACAAATGGCTCTTAGTGCCTTTCTATCCAGAAGATTCTAATCCTCATCACTCATTATTGTTTGTTTCTTGGGTATTCCTTCCAACGACCTCCATAAATCCTTTTGGTAGAGGTATTCCTCCATTTTCATCTTCCATAACTAATAGTTTTGCCCATTGAACTTCTCAACCTTCAACTTACCCTTGTCTTCCATTGCTCCCACTTAACCGTGAGACTCCCACTCAACCGTGAGACCTTCCTACAGACAATAATTGAACACAACCCACTATGATACAACTTGTTAGGGTTAGAAGGTAGATGTCTAACAATTAAATGCAAATTTGATCAATAAAATAGAGAAATAAAACACAGAAAATTATAGTAGAAACAAGACAACACACAAAATTTAACATGGTTCACCCAATCTGGGCTACATCCACAAAACCACAACCATCCAATGATTTTATTTTCTAGTGTAAAACATATTACAATATTTATAATAATTCCCTACTACAACCCCTATCCCAGAATCAGGGTTCTACAAAGTCAAATTTTTTTCTTTTCTTTTTCTATGACGATGTGAAAAAATGGGAAATTTTTTTTCTTGAGGGTTGCCACCCCCAAACCCCTGCTTTTCAAGGTTTCCACCCCCACCCGGGGCCCGACCCAACCCCAGACCCCAGCGAGGATACATGAAGAGTGTATAGTATAACATGATTAGTTGCAACATACTAACAATCTCCCACTTGGAGATTGATCAGGCTCCACACCAACATAGTTCTCCCAATCTCCTTTTGACCCATCAACTTATGAACCTCTAGTCGGGGGTTATGGAGCTATAAAAACTAGTGACTTTCCAAAATGATAGCTTTTAGGCTGCTAATGTAACTCCATCGCTATGTCGCTAAATCAAAAAGTTATGGAACCTGCAAACACTGTGACAACAAAGGGATCACTAAATTGGAAGGTTTCAGAACTTCAGAACTCCGTGACATGAATTATGAAAACTTGGAATCCTGCAACTCCTCACAACATTGGTCTTTATTCAAAACAAACATATAAAATGATACAAGATTGTTCTTGGCCCTAGATTCTCCTACATAAAATTACTTCTATCCATTTCATAAAATACTTTGTGGTGCAGTGATAATGAACTTGTGACCATTTGATGAGGGGGGTGGATTTTCCTATGAGGTTGAGTCCCCATTGTGAAAAATTCCAAGGAGTAGTTATTGGTTACAAATCTTGAGCAAGTGCATGGATCAAATATCCATGTTGTTCGAATTGGAAACATTTCTTAACAAATTGTTATGCATCTTGTTCCATACTTGACCAAGAGTATCATTTTTGTAGATTTTTTTTAACAAGGATAGGACTACTATAATGTGTCACATAGACACCTTCATGTTCCTTATGTAATGAAATTTTATCTTCTTCCTCGTTTATAAATATAAGGAGGATACCACCGAGACTCATGTGATACAATGTATCGCCAAAGATAATAAAATAATAGGAAAAAATTATGAATTCTTATTTATTTTGGGTACTAGATAGGTTGGGTGGAAGGGTGTTGTCATGAAGGGGAGTGTGCATGAAGATGGGTAGCCAATTTGTGGCCACTTTTTTTATAAAAAAAACTCATAACATGAGTGCATTATAATGTGCTTGTGTTATGGCTTGGTGTGCTGAGCCTAAGGCTCGGCCACAAGAAGCCCATAACGTGAGCATGTTATGACCTATTAAAAACAAAAAGAAAATAAAATGAATTCATTTTCACTTCTCACTGTGTTTTTTTTGTTTTTTGTGGCCAAAACCCCAATATTCCACGTTCTTATTCTAGGAGGAGCTATTTTGTGAAATTCTTCATTAACAGTTGTTGTTTCATTGCTAGGATGTCGCCACTTCGACAAAGAGGTCTAAGAGGTAAGGATTGTTTGTTTTTTGTTTTGAATTTATAGGAGATGCTAATCAACCTGCAAAGCCTCAAAATCCTCAACTAGTAGAGCAACAACAAGAGGAACAAAATCCTCAACAATAAAATCCTCAAGTTAATCAACCACAACAACAACCTCCTCTACCAATCCCTCAACACCCTCCTGGAACTCAGTAAAATTCAATGAGTGAAATTGAGAACAATAAAAAAAAATTATGGATTTAATCAGGAGGTTGAGAGATCCAAATGGTTCAACCACGGAAAGAATGACCTTGGCAACTGTACTGAAAGAAATGTTAAAAAATGCAGATTCAATTAGTAAACAACTAACTAGATGGAAAGATAGGAGGCATGCGGCTAGGGTTTATTATGCGGATAAATTATCATATAAAGATGTAAAAGATTTAAAAAATTACAAAAGGTGATTTGTGCTCATTGTTCACTAACCCACATACAAATGAAAATCTTACCCTCAATGCGAAGAGGTTTTTTATTCATTGGTGCCACCACCAACAGATTAGGAACTTTTTTTTATGATAGGTGGTACATGGTTTTTGATTACCCACTATGCAACAATTATGAAGTCCCACAATATTTCCTTAGGAAACTATACTATGAGTTCATCTTAAACAAAATCCCAAATTGTTTTTATATGAGGGAATTCCAGGGGAGAGGTGGGGGGTCGACTCAAGACAGACCTACTGCACAACAAGATCCTATGTGACAAGGGAGATGACCTCTCACTAGGCCACCTTATGAGAACATTGTTATCCATTCCATTGCGAAGGAGAGAGTCGACATAGAGACTTTGTAGGTGATCAACTCTTTGACCTAGAGTGTCATCCAACATGCCAACCCTATTCTACAACGCCATCTAGGGGAGTCTTTAAGTGGTGGCCTTCGAACCCATTTGTGTCAATCTTGCAGGGCGACTTGTTCATATGACCCCACTAACACTCAAGAGGCTACTATGCAGGATCTATCTGTAGCTATAGAGATGGAGAGGGCAGCTAAAATTTTGCATGAGGTATATGGCATTGATAGTCAGGTAAAAGTTAGCATGTTCATTGAATTTAATTTATTAAATTTTGATTTTGAAATGCAAGATTAACTAATTTAGTTTTATTATTTTAATAAAATTGTAGGGTCACAGTGTTGATATTGGATACACCAGCCATACACCTGCTTATTTCTCCACTACACCTACCGTTGAGGTATGTAACTAGTAAACAATTATAAATTTATTACATGTTAATAGCATTGTTTGATGAATGGTATTTTAATATATAATTTTCAATGTTGAATAGGCTAATATTGGAGGTTTTGTGGGAACACCTCCCAATGCTAGTGGATTTAGTCAAACCTACATGTAGGTAATAGAATAAAGAGTTTAACTATGAATTTTACTTAATAGATATGTATAGTTTATAATCATATCATTGATTACATTACATTGCCCGTCTTTCAAACTCAAAGCATTACTTCATATTCCATAACTAATAACTTGATGTTGATAGATGAAAAAAAAAAAACTACAATATAGTTGTTTAGAAAGTCAGCATAAGCATTGATGTAATTACTTCACATAGCATACATAATAAGTAGGAGAAGCTTCCAATTTCATTTACTTGTCATGGCATTGCATGAGACCACTTTTTACTGAGGCATCTTTTCAAACAGTTCATTGCCTTGTCTATGCTATGGATGCTTAGAAGGAATATATGAAAGAATAATAGTAAGTAATAGCATAGACAAGGCAATGAGTTGTTTGAAAAAATTCCTCAAAGAAATGCGGTTTCATGGTGATGTCCATCACCATGAAACCCAATTTCTTTGAGGCACTTTTTCAAACAGCTCACCACATTTTCTATGCTACCACATTTTCCATACATGTCTACCAAATAATTTTATCAAACAATTCATTTCCTCATTGTTTTGGCTAAAATATTAAAAAAGGTGCTTTCCAACAAACTATGGATGCTTGGAAAAAATATATCAAAGCATAATAGTAAGCAATAGCATATACAAGGTAGTTAGTAGTTTGAAAAAATGCCTCGAAGAAATGTGGTCTCATGGTGATGGAATGCCATTCCATCAAGATGAGACCACATTTCTTTGAGACATTTCTTCAAACAACTCACCACCTTTTTTATGATACCACATTTTCCATACATGTGTACCAAATCATTTTATCAAACTACTCACTTCCTTGCTGCTATGGCTAAAAGACTAAAATAGGTGCTTTCCAACAAACTATGGATACTTGGAAAAATTTCTAGCAAATCATAATATTAAGCAATAATACCATAGAGAAGGAAATGAACTATTTGAAAAAATTCCTAAAAGAAATGTGGTCTTATGGTGATGGAATTCCATGATGTGCATTTTTTTGTAATGACATTCTGTCACCATGAGACCCCATTTGTTTGAAGCATTTTTTCAAATAGTTCATTGGCTTCTCTATGCCATCATAGTTATTGTACATGTCTACAAAATAATTTTATCAAATAGTTCACTGGCCTGTTACTATGGGTAAAAGCCTAAAAACACGTGCTTTCGAACAAGATATGGATAGGGAAAATAGTAAGCATGATAGTAAAAAATATATAGTTTAATAAGTACTCAAAATTTTGTTCATTATCTTATACATTATAAGTCATGATGTGGATCACTATTGTAGTTTTCGTGATTGAATAATTTGTTGTTTTATTTTCATATGTTACAAGTGGAGATGCCTCTGAATGTTCAAATGGCAATAGGCATTGGTGTTTCATCTGTTATAGAATCCTTGATGGCTTTGACAAGGGAGGTATGAGGAAAATTACTATATTTCAATTTACATTCATTGTTATAGATGTTAGTGAAAAATAAAACCATTATTGATTCATAGTTTAATTTCTATTTGGATGGTTTATACAGGGCTTCAACATGCCTTATCATGGACATTCAAATATTTCTCTCGTGGAGAGTGATCATCAAATGGCGATAAGTGATTATTTTGTTAAATATATCATTTTTTTAATGTAATTTCTATGTATTGTCTTTACTTCTTATTGTAATAGATAAGAATTGACCAAGAACTAAACCCTAGGAGGAGCACCAGGAGCACTCCTCGACCATAGCATAAATGAGTGACAGACGTATCGCCATCCAATCGAAAAGCAAAGGGCAAGAGTTTATTTCAAGAGCATGGATGGCGAAGACTTTTGATTCCAAATCCCTTTGTTGTATGCCTATATGGAATTTTTGTACATATTTTGTATTGGATATATTTGATATTGTATGCCTATATGGGATTCTCGTAAGCCTATATGGCTATTTTGTACCTATATTTTATACTTATATCGACATATATTGATGTATGCCTACATGGATATTTGATTAATACAAATATTTTTTATCGATGGTGTCCATATTTGCATTATAAATCCATGGTTCAATATATATGAGTTACATGTATTCAAGTGTATGCTTTAAAACTTATGTGTATACTTTTTGACTTACGCTTATTCCAATGTATACTTTCTGAATTACGTGTTTCCATGTGTATAACTTGTATTCATGCATATACTTTGTATTATTTTGTGTATACTATGTATTCATGTGTATACTTCAAGGCTTACGTGCTTTTGAGTACTTGTGCTTCCCTTATTCACATGTACATGCTTGACTTATTCACGTGTGTACTTATTAATTGGTTAGCCCTAGCATTGATCATTTCTGTCCTTAATGGTTTGTCTTGAATATTAATTGATTGATGCTAAACAACTTTATCTAAAAGCAAAAAACATGTTTTCAATTGGTATTCCATGAAATGATTCATAAAAAGATTCCAATATATTTAATCCTTTGATTGAAACAACTCAAAATTAGGAAAATGATACATAATCTTCACAAAACTTGCAAAACATAATATTCATAGTAGATGAAGTAGTTAACTTCTTAACACATTATCATGCAAACATTTATCTTGAATAGTCTTTAAACATTTTCATAACATAGTCCTAATAGTGCAGAATGAATTGTTATGTTCTTGATCCATCACCATATAAACACATTGAAAGATTTATGTCAACTTTTTGGAATATTATTTCTTGTATAGGAAATAGTCTTAGGAGAAAGCAATTTATAATTTATAATACAAATAAGAAATGGACTCAACAGTGGAAACTTCAATTATCACAACAAATAATAAATGTATGTGAGAGCATCACTTGTTTCTCTTAGACTCCAATTTTCAAGCATAGCAAATCATTTCAAATGAAAATGACAAAATGTTTCACAACCAAAGTTGTTAACTAAGGAAAAATAAAATGATTTGAAGTTCCACCATTGTAAACACTTATAATTGGTTGTATATTGTTGTAAGGGCAAGGAGGATAATTGAAAAATTTCTTGCACTTGCTATACTTGAGGATGATTTATGCAATGATAGGGAGCCCTTCAATTCACTTTCACCATACAAAGAACTTCCAACCACTTTTCTTCCCCCAAATCACTATCTTGGCTTATTTTTTAGTTTTTCACCTAGTCTCTCTAATAGGTTAGCAGACCTACCTTTCTTGACATAACTTTCAAATTTTCTAAACAATCTCTCCAACCCTTATTCTTTTTAGACACCCTTTAACACATACTTTCACATGGCTCAAAATACCATGAGACTCTTTTGAAACAAAACCATCAACCTAGTGTTTCAACGTTGTCCTAGACCACCAAATAGG
Organism: Sequoia sempervirens; assembly: GCA_007258455.2. Lineage (NCBI taxonomy): Eukaryota > Viridiplantae > Streptophyta > Pinopsida > Cupressales > Cupressaceae > Sequoia > Sequoia sempervirens. The sequence continues at coordinate 842,763,214 of VDFB02281492.1, read as the reverse complement.
TCTATTTAACAAAGCAACACCCTCTCAATAACTCTTCCAATTGCAAAACACCATTGGAAAACATTTACCAATCTACAAATCCACAAAATCCATAATTTTTAGGGCGTGATTGGCCCTCTAACCCCACTATCCTGTAAACCCTCACTTTTTTCAAATTTCACTAGGGTTTATTGAAAACCCCATATCTATACCTCATAGAACCTCAAAACCTCTTCCAAAACTCTTCATTCTACCTACACAAACTTAATTGACCACCAAATTATGCTTCCCTCTAACTTTACCCACTTTTACTCTCTCAAACTTCTTTTTTAAATTCAAAGCCTCTCTATTCCCAACTAGGGCATCATGCCATAACATAATTTTGACCTCCCCTATCCTTGCAAACTTTTTGAACACATCAAACTACACAACCTCACCCTATTTCTAACCTATTCTAATTTATTCTCAAGCAATTTCTTATTTTCACCTCATCTAACCTTGCTTTTATGGCCTAAATTTTGAATTTTCAATAGGGGTAGCATTAGTAATCTCTTCCAATACCTTTACCAGTGCTATTTTCTTATTCCTACTCCCTATCATACTTACATAATTGACTCAAATGACCCCACAGTAACTTAAAACTAAAAAAAACATTACAAAATGGCCTATCATGGCCTTATTTGACATTATCATGACTAAAACCACTGAACTAGACCCCTATTTCATCAAATGGAGGAACAAGGTGCTCTACCCTAATGATCATATCTTTTTTGTGTGGAAAAGTCAGACTTCTCAACCATCATGTGTATGTTTCTATTTTTTATTGTTTTGCATGCCATCATAAGGCATCAAGCCAGTTGAACATAGCTCAGAGTAATTCCACATGTTTGGGTGTGAAAGAGGACCATGCCTAGTGTAAACATAACTATCAAGATGTGTTGGAGTAGTTTGTTTGGTCACATGAATTGCAAAATAAAATTTGCACCACTTTGCAACTTTACACTACTTGCATTTGATACTTTTTTCATCAAGTGAAAACTTGACAACATAGGAAAAAAAACTCCAAGATAACAAAAACCAAGAGAGGTTACTATAGAGGGGCCCAACGTGATCTTATAGTCTCATACGAAGAGTTCATAAGTGTCATGGTTTCTAAGTAATAGCCTATCAAAGATTGCTTCCCTTTTGCACTTTGGACCCTTAAGGGATCGAGCCAGTTGAACGTAGTTCAGAGTGATTCCACATGTTTGGGTGTAAAAGAAGACCATTCCTAGCATAAAAATACCTATCCAGATGTGTTGGAACAATTCATTTGGTCACACGAGTGGCAGAACAAAAGTTGCACCACTTTGCAACTTTCAACTACTTGCATTTGACAACTTTTTTCCCAAGTGAAAATTCACCACCATGGAAAAATGCCTCCAAGATAGAAAAAACTAGGAGAGGTTATTGTAGAGGGGCCCAATATAATCCTATAGGATTAGTCAAGAAGTTTCTAAGCATCACATTATCTAAGTAATAACATGTTGAAGTTTGCAACCATTTTGCACTTTGAACTCTTAAGGGATCGATGTGGTTGAACATAGCTCAAAGCGATTCCACATGTTTGGGTGCAAAATAGGACCATGCCTAGTGTAAACATACCTATTTGGACACGTTGGAATAGTCCATTTGGTCACACGAGTTGCAAAACGAAAGATGCACCATTTTGTACTGCTTGCATTTAACACTTTTTCCATCAAGTGAAAATAAGCCACCATGAGAAAACCACTCTGAAATAACAAAAACTGAGAGAGGTTATTGTAGAGGGTCTCAATGTGATCCCATAGAATTAGACAAGAATTTTCTAAGCACCATGGTATTTGGGCAAACAGTATGCTGAAGTTTGCAGCCATTTTACACTTTGGACCCTTGAGGGATCAATCTGATTGAATGTAGCTTGAAGTGATTCAACATGTTTGGATGCAAAAGAGGATCATGTCTAGTATAAACATGCCTATTCAGATGTGTTGGAACAATCCATTTGGTCACACGAGTTGTAGAACAAAAGTTATACCACTTTACAACTTTCAACTACTTGCATTTAAAGACTTTTTTCCCAAATGAAAATTCACCACCATGAGAAAATTCCTCCGAGATGGTGAAAATTGAGAGAGGTTATTATAGAGGGGCCCAACATGATCCTATAGGATCAGATGATAAGTTTCTAAGCATCATGGTATTCGAGTAACAATATGCTAAATTTTGTAGCCAGTTTGCACTTTGGACTCTTAAGGGATCGATCTAGTTTAATGTAGCTCAGAGCGATTCCGCGTGTTCGAGTGTGAAATAGGACCATTTATAGTGTAAAAATACCTATTTACACATGTTGGAACAATCCGTTTGATCACAAGAGTTGCAAAACAAAAGTTGCACCACTTTGCAACTTTCAACTACTTGCATTTGACAAATTTTTTCCCAAGTGAAAATTTGTCTCCACAGAAAAATGCCTCTAAGATAGTGAAAAAAAGAGAGGTTATTGTAGAGGGGCCCAACACGATCTCATAGGATCAGATGATAAGTTTCTAAGCATCATGACATCTCAATAACAACATGCTGAAATTTGCAGCTATTTTGCACTTTAGACTCTTAAGGGATTGATCTAGTTGAACGTAGCTCGAAGTGATTCCATGTGTTTGGGTGTGAAAGAGGACCATGCCTAGTGTAAAAATACTTATTTATATGCATTGGAATAGTTTGTTTAGCCACATGAGTTGTAGAATAAAATTTGCACCACTTTTCAACTTTCAACTACTTGCATTTGACAACTTTTTCTCCAAGTAAAAATTTGCCACCACAAGAAAATGCCTCTAAGATAGTGAAAACTAAGAGAGGTTATTGTAGAGGGGCCCAAAATGATCCAATAGGATTAAAAAAAATATTTTGAAGCATCACGGTATCCAAGTAACAATATGTTGAAGTTTGCAGCTATTTTGCACTTTAGACTCTTAAGGGATCAATTTAGTTGAACATAGCTCAGAATAATTCCACATATTTGTGTGCAAAAGAGGACCATGCCTAGCATAAACATACATATTTTGCTACATTAGAATAGTTTGTTTAGTCACACGAGTTGTAGAACGAAAGTTGCACTACTTTACAACTTTCAACTACTTGCATTTGACAACTTTTTCCCCAAGTAAAAATTTGCCACCACGAGAAAATGCCTTTGAGATAGCAAAAACTGAGAGGTTATTATATAGGGGGCCAACGCGATCTCATACGATTAGATGAGAATTTTTTAAGTATCAGTGTATCCAAGTAACAACATGCTAAAGTTTACAACTATTTTGCACTTTGGACTCTTAAGGGATTGATCGGGTTGAACATAGCTCAAAGTGATTCCGCATGTTTGGGTGCAAAAGAGGACCATGCCTAGCATGAATATATTTATTCAGACATGTTGGAACAGTCCATTTAGTCACACTATTTGCAAAATAAAATTTACACCACTATGCAACTTTCAACTACTTGCATTTGATAACATTTTCCCCAAGTGAAAATTCACCACCATGGGAAAATTCCTCTGAGATAGTGAAAACCAAGAGAGGTTATTGTAGAGAGGCCCAACATGATCTCATAAGATTAGATAATAAGTTTCTAAGCATCATGGTATTTGAGTAACAACATGCTAAAGTTTGCAGCCATTTTGCACTTTGGACTCTTAAGGGATCGATTTAGTTGAACGTAGCTCAGAGCGATTTCATGTGTTTAGGTTTGAAAGACGACCATGTCTAGTGTAAAAATACCTATTCAGATGCATTGAAACAGTCCATTTGGTCACACGAGTTGTAAAATAAAATTTGCACCACTTTTTAACTTTCAGCTACTTGCATTTGACAACTTTTTCCCTAAGTGAAAATTTGCCACCATAGGAAAATACCCCTGAGATGGTGAAAATTGAGACGTTATTGTAGAGGGGCCCAACACAATTCCATAAGACTAGAGAAGAAGTTTCTAAGCATCACAGTATATAAGTAACAACATGTTGAAGTTGCAGCCATTTTGCACTTTGGAATCTTAAAGGATCAATCTGGTTGAACGTAGCTTAGAGCGATTCTACATATTTGGGGGAAAAAATGGACCATTCCTACCATAAACATACCTATTCAGATGCATTGAAACAATTTTTTTGGTCACACAAGTTGTAGAATGAAAGTTGCACCACTTTGCAACTTTCAACTACTTGCATTTGACTTTTTCCCCAAGTGAAAATTTTCCACCACGAGAAAATGCCTTCGAAATAGAGAAAACCGAGAGAGGTTATTGTAGAGGGGCACAACATGATCCCATAGGATTAGACAAGAATTTTCTAAGCCTCATGTTATTTGAGTAACAATATGCTAAAGTTTGCAACCATTTTGCACTTTGGATTGTTAAGGGATCGATCTAGTTGAACGTAGCTCAGAGCAATTCCGTGTGTTTGGGTGCAAAAGAAGACCATGCCTAGTGTGAACATACCTATTCAGATGGGTTGGAATAGTCTATTTGGTCACATGATTTGCAAAACAAAATTTGCATCACTACACAACTTTCAACTACTTGCATTTGACAACTTTTCCCCAAGTGAAAATTTGTCACCATAGGTAAATGCCTTTGAGATAGCAAAAATTGAGAAAGTTCATTGGAGAGGGGTCCAACATGATCCCATAGGATCACATGAGAAGTTTCTAAGAATCATGACATCTGAGTAACAACATGCTGAAGTTTGCATCCATTTTGTACTTTGGACTCTTAAGGGATCGATATGGTTCAACATAGCTCAGAGTGATTCCGCATGTTTGGGTGTGAAATAGGACCATGCCTAGTGTAAACATACCTATTCGGATGAGTTAGAATAGTCTATTTGATTATATGAGTTGTACAACGAAAGTTGCACCACTTTGCAACTTTGCACTACTTGTATTTGACACTTTTTCCATCAAGTGAAAACTAGACACCACGGGAAAACCACTTCGAGATAATAAAAACCAAGAGAGGTTATTGTATAGGGGCCTAATATGATCTTGTAGGCTTAGATGGAGATTTCGTAAGTGCCACGATTTCTGAGTAATGACCCGTTAAAGATTGTTGCCCTTTTACACTTTGGACCCTTAAGGGATCAAGTCGATTGAACGTATCTTAGAGAAATTATGCATGTTTGGGTGTGAAAGAAGACCATTTCTAGTGTAAATGTACCATGTACTTAGAAGATCAATAAAATTCATTGTTTCCTTGCAATTTTCTATATTTTTACTAGAAATATGATGTTTCCTTGAACTATACGGTTTTGTACATGGTGATTGTGCTCTCTTTTGGATGGAATTTGGTGGGAAGTAGACTTAACTCTATTTTAGATTTGGTTTGGTTGGATTCAAGTGAATTTGTGCATTTTAGAAGCCAATTATTGAGGGTCGGTCTATATACCTTCTTTTAAGGGTTTTGAGTGCATTAAAATGTCATATTAATCCTTCCACCCACTGTATGCTTTTGTAACTTGGTGGAAAGGCTTAATTAGGGTTATAAAACATGTGTGCAAAGTTTTGTGTGCAAGGGAGGCGAATAGAGGGTTTTTTAGGTAATTCCCTACATGTTAAATGGTGAATTTTGAGTGGAATATGGTGGTTTAGTGCTAGGATTTGAAGAAATCTTTGGGGGTAGCAATATCTCTTGAAATTTTAAGCTTGTGCAGACCTTTTTGAAAGAAGATGGTTTTGGGGTTTGTTATGTTAGAGGGATTATCATGCCCTAAAAGTGGAGGAATTGGTGGTTTGGCTGACTGGTTAATGCTTCCCAATGGTGGTTTGCATGTGAGAGGAAGAATAAAAGGGGCTTGCTTTGTTAATTTGGCCTACTTGGCCTTGTGGATAGCATAATTTGCTTGTTTTGTGAAAGCTGATCCAAAAGAGTCTTATGAGGGTTTGATCAAAATCACCATCAAAAACACTAAACCAACCAAACCATCTACCACTCATCAAGTCTCAACTTCTTTCATTAAGGAAAAAAGACCATTTCTCATCCATTATGGCTTCAAATGTGTTACCAGACCTTGTAACACCTTTGAACACTCACATTTTGTGTGAAAAAAATTAGTAACTCACCTTCATGACACTGATCTATCATATCCTTTGAATCTTGCAAACCAAACACAATTTTATACATAGAGTTAACCTTGCTCAAATAAACAAATTCAACAATTTTTCTTTCTAAACCTTATCCAAACATTAACAACCATTATTCTCATTGTTTTATCAGATTCATTGTTTTTAGCAATCAAACCACCATATCTCTAGTAGGTCACCAAGCCCCAAAAATGGTTGATTCGTTTTCAATCTCTTTGTGTTTCCATAGACCCAACACATATTTAGAAACCCATTTTGATCTACTAATACATAACAAAATATTTGAAGAGGTTATTTTGGAAAGTTTTTAAGAACAATAAACTATCTACTAGAAAGTGCCTCAAATTAGGTCAATTTTGTGAAGCAACTATTAAGAAACCAACTCCAAAACATAAAATAACCTCAGGAAATAGTGTATCAAGTCTCAAAACCTTCAAATCTCCCACTTTTATAGTTTAACAATTTCAATATAACATCAAACAATAAAACCCTCATCAAATGCCTTAATGGACTCTTAAAACCCTTATTAAGGGTTACAAACTAGTTATGATAAAAATTGTTCTTATTTCCTCAAATTTGAGTTAAAAGACTTCAGAACACTTTCAAAAGTAACCTAACTTCTTGCTCTAAAGAAAACTAATCAAAAATCAAACTATAAGGTGTTGTACAATCCACACAAGTTTGAAACAAAGAAGGAAAGGTGCTACAAATACAAAAAACACAAAACTAACTTAAGACTTCCATGAACCAAATTTTCTCAATAACCTTGGTGCCCCTGCATCAAATTTCAATATTTGAGTAAATCTCATTACAATTCCTTAGGTACTCCACTCTCACATATCTTTTACAATGTCACTCATACATTTGAAATTCTCTTTTAATGTCAATATCATATGTGCTCATTATAAGGTTAACTTCAAATGCATAACTTGAGATTCCCTCGCTAAGCTTCACACGTTCTTTTATAATGGCTTCAAATAAGAATTGATCTTTTTCAAGATCATCAAAATAAGGATGTTGCATTTATTTTTTGGCTGAGATTCTCTTTGATGGCTCATAAATCAACATTGAGAGACTAATTAATTTTTAGTAGTTTACTTACAAATACGCAAATTAAAAGAAGAAAAAGAAAGAGCACCCAAAATGGAAATTAAAAAAAAATAGATGGAAGACACTTACATATAGGTATACTAGTCTCTCAACTTAGTCTCTCTTGGTCATACATCATCACTGGTAGTTCCAAGATACCTATTGCACACAACACCTCTCATGAATAGAATAAATTGAAATTTGAGATGCTCTTATAATGTCTACATCATAGGTGCTCATGATAAGGTTAACTTCGAATGAATAACTTGAAATTCCCTCACCAAGCTTCACACACACTTTTGTAATGGCTTAAAATCATAATTGAGATTTGTCAAGATCATCAAAATAAGGATGTTGCATTTCTTTTCTGGCTGAGATTCTCTTGGATGGCTCATAAATCTGCATTTTCTGCAAGGGGAAACCAATCAATTTTTAGTAGTTACTTACAAATACCCAAAGTAAAAGAAGATGATAGCATTGGCATCAAACAAATTAATGTGTATACAAGTATAAACTAATAAGAACCAATGTACATAATTAGTATAAATTAATAAGTACCAATGTACATAATTACAAATTAATCCAACAAACCATTTGGGTCTACTCTACTCTTTATTATGTCAAGTATTTCCTCATGGTCAGAATCACGGACCTTCCACAAGCTCTTGTTCAAAGGTCTACCCCCATATTTGGTCAAATGAACATTGGATGCCATGAAAAAGTTTCAGTAATGAATAATCTTATGATGCGTGTCAAAATCTTGAAAAAACCAATGTTTAACACTCTTATGTGGGTACCTTCTAAGCCATGTCCCAGTAACAACAACTAGGCCTGTAGGGTATTTGATGTTTTCTCCATCTATAACTAGGGCCTCCAATTTTTTTTTGTCCTTAACACAACGACACAAGCAATATTATGTTCCCTCTTCATTGTCTTCATCTGTAATAACTACATAAAAATGCCTTGCATTGATATGTGTAGAAAATATATTGAAATTAGTCAACATTATGAATACATTAAAAAGTAAAATCATCAAAATGGAATTTCAAAAACTAAGCAAGTAGATATATTACCCAGTTGAACTAGATCTGATACATGGTCAAATTTGACCGATGATTCCATCTGTGTTAGTTTCAATGTCATCGGAGGGCGATACATGTGAAGTGGGCTAAGATAACTTGTGAATCATTTGTCAACCCACTCCCCTGACTAATAATCATTTGAGGCTTGCATTGTACATGAAGAATAAAAGCATTCCATATCTCATGCATCAATACTCCATGAACCTGTGTTTGACATAAGGAAAGAGTGTAGCTCACTCGATCCTGTCAGTGTACAACAATCCTCATATGGTGCAATGTTAGTATCAGAGTTGGAAAACTCGCCAAAAACTCGCAAGTTTTTCAAAAACTCGCGAGTTTTCGAGTAATTGCGAGAAGAACTCGCCAAAAAACTCGCCGTTTTTTGTGAAAAACTCACCGACTTTTGGCGAGTTTTTCACAAAAAATCGGCGAGTTTTTAAAAAAAACTCGCGCGATCAGGCTATGAGGTCCGCCGGCGCCCAAAAAGTCATTGCATTTGGTTTTTTTGAGTTTCTTTCACTCTTGGCTGAGCAAAAACGGAGTTTAGAGCATTTTGCACCATTTTTTAGTGATTTTACGTTGAGGAGACGAGATTTGAAGGAAGATTTCATCAGATTTCAAAGGCAAATTGGATTTCCAGGTAGGTTTTCTGTTTTTGCTTGTTCTTTCTTTTTTATTTATTTTTCTTCATTTTTGTTGATTGTATGTTTAAAAAACATCATGAATGAATTGCAAAATAGATTTAAATACATTTATATTGTTGAAAAGAAGATTTAGATTCATCCAAACAAGAATTTGTGACACTTTTTTTCTGATTTTTTCTCATATTTTGCTGATTTTTCATTTTTTTGATTTTTTTTCAAACCCTAGTTTGTTTTTTTTAATTTGATTCTTCTTGTTTGTTGAAAACATATTTAAAATCATATATTAGCTTAATTTGTTTCTAATTTAAAGTAATTTTCTATTTTTTACATTTTTTTGTAACCCTAGTTTATTAATTTCTTCTTTTAATCCAATTTTTTTGATGAAAATGATTAGAATCTTAGATTAGTAATATATATTGATTTAATCTATATGTTTAGAATCTTAGATTACTAATTTAAATTAATCTATGTTGATTTAATCTAATTTAGCTTCTTTTAAAATTTTTTGTCAAAAAACTAACAAGTTGTGCTTTCACTTTTGTGTGTGTACTTGTAGGTTAATTGATAATGGCTTCTCAATCCGCTTCTACCCCTACTTCAGCCCCATCCATGCCTACGAGTGGGGAATATGTAGGCACTCATCCAGCAGGAGCTAGAGATCCTGCTTGGAAATATGCATATGAAGGACCAGAACCTGGAACAGTGTATTGCATTCGGTGTAAAAATGTATATAGTGGAGGCATCAATCGCCTCAAATACCACCTTGCAGGCATCCCTAGACATGATGCTAAGGAGTGCCTAAACACCAATGACGAAATAAAAAGACAAATGAATGCAATACTTTCTGCTGCAGAAGAAAAAAAGGTGCAAAGAGAAAAGGCAAAAGCGGCAATGCAAGCTGCCATAGCTTCTTCTCAAGGTGCTCCAGTCAACCTTGAGTCACTATCAGATGATGATGATATAGCAGCCAACATAGTGGGATCTCTTCGTGGTCCACGTGTGCGAAGGCAATCGCTGCAACCCACCACCACCTCCATCCATTCGAGTACCTCTAGTAGAGTACCAGGGTCAAGATCAACACCTACAGGCGCAACCACGAGTTCACACATTGGTGATTTTTTTGTGCCTAGAAACACACCTGGTGCACAACCTTCTTTAGAGGCAACTGGGTGGAATAAGGAGGTGCGTGAGCATGCAGATATTGCTTGTGCCGATTTTTGGTACTTCAACAACATCCCTTTCAATGTGGCAAGCTCACCTTACTGGCAAAATTTGGTGACCGCATTGACAGTTGCAGGGAAAGGCTACAAGGCACCTTCGCGTAAAGACTTGAGTGGGAGGTTAGTTTATATTCTTTAAGTTTAATTTATGTTTTTTAAGTTTATTTTATGATTAATTTAAGCTATTTTTTTGTTTAGAAATTAAAACTGTGTACTTAATTTCACTTTGTACTTGTAGGTTGCTTTCTAATGCAACTGAAAGGGCAAGGGCAGCAATAGAAGAACAAAAAGAAGAATGGAAAAAACATGGTTGCACTATAGTTTTTGATGGGTGGACGGATGGAAAAAACCGTACCATCATTAATTTTTTGGTTTCTTGCAAAAATGAGGTGGTGTTCTTGAAATCCGTGGATGCCTCCAACATAGTAAAAAATGCAGAAAATTTGGCTAGAATGTTGGAGCAAGTGTGCATGGAGGTTGGGCTTGAAAATGTGGTGCAAATCATAACTGACAATGCAGCAGCATACGTGGCAGCAGGAAGAATCCTCCAAGATAAACACTACACAATTTTTTGGACACCATGTGCTGCCCATGTCCTTGACCTTCTTTTGGAGGACATAGGCAAATTAGATTGGGTCACACCGATTGTAGAGGATGGAAGGAGGATCACTAAATACATCTACAATCACCCTTGGGTTCTCAGCTTGATGAGGGAGCACACCAAAGGGAGAGAATTGGTGAGACCTGGTGTGACAAGGTTTGCAACGGTTTTCTTAACGTTGCAAAGCATTCTTGGTGCTTTGACGGCTTTGAAACAAATGTTTGTGAGTCAAGCATGGGTAGACTCACCTTATTCAAAGAAGCCAGAAGGAGAAAGAGTTCAAAACATTGTCTTCGAGCCCCTCTTTGCACAAAGAGCAACAGAGATTGTGAAGGTAACTTCAAAACTTTGAGTTTGAATCTAAATTCAAATTAAATATATTTCTTGAAGTTAATGTCTTTCATTGTAAATTTGTAAATTACTAAATTGTAACTCTAATCCTTTTTTGCATTTTTAAATTTTTATTGTAGGTGTCAGAGCCCTTGGTTAGAGTGCTTCGCTTGGTGGATGGGGATCAAACCCCAATGGCGTATCTTTATGAGGCCATGGATAGGGCCAAGGAGGCTATTAAAAGTTATTATAAGGGGGACAGCCTCAAATTTGATCCCATTTGGGAGATTATCGATAGGAGGTGGAACAATCAACTCCACCAACCTATCCATGCAGCAGGGTACTTCTTGAACCCCCGTTTCATCCACTCAGGCACCTATTCAGATCCTACTGGAGAGGTTATGGAGGGCCTCACTACTTGCATTCAGCGGATGACATCCACACCTGATGAGGCAGACTGCATTGTTAATGAATTGCAGAGTTATAGAGAGAAAAGGGGTGCACTCTTCTCTTCAGACCTAGCAAAGAGAGCAGTATCTAGGCTGCCACCAGGTATAAAATTTGAAATTTACAAGTTACAAAAATGAAAAATTAATAATTACAAGTTACAAGTTACAAGTTACAATTTTCTAACTCTTTTTTTGTTTTTTTTGTAGATGTTTGGTGAACACATTGGGGTGGAAAAACCCCAAATCTTCAAAAATTTGCCCTCCGTGTCTTGAGCCAGCCTTGTAGTTCTTCCAATTGTGAGCGCAATTGGAGTTTGTTTGAGGCTATCCACACAAAAAAGAGGAACAAACTCGCCCAAAAACGCCTCAATGACCTTGTTTATGTGCAATATAATCTTCGATTGCGCAGAAGAAAGGTAGAAGAAATATCATATGATGATCCAATTGATTTGGATGAGATAGATCCATACAGTGATTGGACAGGGCGAGGGGAGCAGCCTCCATTGTTTACTAAGGATGAGATTTATGATTTAGAGCGACAGGCAATGGAGGAGGGTGGATTTGCATTCTCATTGGACGACCTTGAGGATGACCCTGAGGAGGAGTCATTGCCAGTGCCACCACCAGCAGCTGCAGGAGGATCTACATCTAGGATGGAGGTTGAGGAGCCACAGGCACAGCAGGAGCAGACTCCTATGATTAGACCCTCTTCCGGTCCCTTACTGAGATCTAGACATGGGAAGAGGAAGATGTGATTCATGTGAAATTGTAAAAACTGAAATATATTAATGTTTATGTAGTATTTACTTTCAGTTTTACAAAAACAATTTGCTATTTTCATTTTGTTTCAGACTATTATCATATCAGCGCATTGAGCACTCAGCATTCCACATGAGGGTGCCATTTTGTATCCAATTTTCTCTCATATCAATCAAATACTGCTTGTTTCTTATATGTACTCATTTATTGACTCATTGGATGCATCTTATCTTTGAATTTTGCAAAAAAAATGCATTTTTAGTGAAGTTTAAGCAATATTTTAATTTCTCGAGTTTTTTGCTGAGTTTTTGCCGAGTTTTTGCCAAGTTTTTGCCGAGCCGAGTTTTTCGGGCTTGCCGAGTACTTGCAATTGGCGAGTTTTCCAACTATGGTTAGTATCATCCATCAACCAAAAAATCTATGAACTAAAGATGTACCTTCACTATGTAGACCCATCGAAGCATTACACCACTCAATGATTGATCTTGCATCTGTCAACTTTGCACTGTCTTTATACTTTAACTCTTCTCGTGCTAATGCACTTTTCACGCATGCTTCTGTACCATTATTCTCACACTTTCCATGCCCATCCTCACAAAATTTCTACATATGCTGAACACCTGTAATGACATGCATCTTGCTCAACTAGTAGAACATGCACGAGTTCTTCAACTATGTTGCACAATTATCCAACCATATTATATGTTGATAGTATGCTATGCCCCTTTGAGCCAAATCACCGTAGAACATCTGGAAGCAACCTTGCACGAACTCTATAGAATGTGTGTGATCATCACTAATATAAAAGTGATACTCCCTTGATACCTTCCTTTGGTCCTCTGTACTATCGGCTACATGAATGAATGCTATGTGCACAAATATTGAAACCTATGTGGAGTTGTAATATTGTGATTACACCTCACATTGTGGTTGTAGAGTGTAGTTCTATGCAAATTCAACCATTGATACTATGCTACCAATTGGAAAGATGTCCTTGCATAGCTTGAATTGTGTGTCCAGCCATCGGGCTCTATGAGTATTCCTTGCATACTCATACACTATATTATCATGAAACATGGACATAAACTAATACACTGGAATTTTTTGAATAACCAAATCACACCTTTTAGCTGCAGACCCATCTTTTGTAGTGTATTCCACTATTTTATACTTCATGAACTCTACTAGTTTATGTCCCACCTCATCTATGCTTTCCATATGTTGACATACTGGCATACGCTGCAAGCCACCACAACGCTCGCATGAACCATCCAAGCATGTTTTCCTATAGAATATTTAGCCATCCTCTATTACACATAAATTTTTTGATAAGAAATATCTTGAGTATTTTGGTGGGGCTTCTATGCCACAATCCTGCAAAACATTGTTAGTATGCAAATCTAAACATATAGAATGATAAACATCATAATGGTTAGAGAATTCAATATGTAGTCTACAACAACAAGTAGTGCATGTGTGATTTATCTTGACATAAAAAGGTTTAATAATTTCAAAAAATATTCGACAAATACTAATTTGAGGATAATCCTTTTGAAATTTGTGAAAAAATTGGGTTTGAGTTGTATCCAAAAAATACTTTGGATATGGCTCACGGTTCCGACTACTGATTCTCCTTCTTACCACATTCCTTTGATTCAGAGATGGCCTTGTGTTATTCTTCCAATACTCTTCAATTAGTTTTCTCAATGCTTCAACAACTTTTTTATCTTTTTGTGGCAGTCTCCCCAAGAATGCCCATAATTCATTTGAATTAGTGCCCTCAATTCTTTGTTGCCTTTGAATGGCTTTTGATAAAAAATTTCTACTAATTATTATTTGTTCACTCATCTTTCTAATGAGACAATCTCTCTTTGTGTGACTGCTTACCAAAGTCGATGTAATGACACATTGGGTGACATTACTATCCTTTGAGTGTGATTTCTTACCCACACTCTCATAAGCATCCATTACATTCTTCACAATAGTTTTTTCACTTGATGCATTCGATGTTCTCAACCCAAGAGTCTTCATGATGTTTCTATACTTTATACACCACATCATTTCAACAAATAGTTGACATCTTGCGGTCTCATTTAGCCTTTCAAAGAAGAATTTCAAAATCCTATCAGCATATCTTTTTCAAGTACGTGCTAAAATCTTACCTTCCATGTGCTACAAAATATCCTCATCAATATTAATCAAATACTTTGTCTTTCTACTCAAAATTCTAGGTGGTGTTCTCCTAGGTACATACATCTCAAAATTAGGAATTTCATGAATATTTAATTGAGGTTGGCTAGATTTCATACCTTCGATCAAGGGTGGAGTAGAAGACATACATTGAGGTTCACATGGGGATGATGGCATACCTTCTTTGTCAAATCCGAGTGATGTTGTACTCTCAACTTGAGATGTGGTGGATGGTGTCCAACCATATTCACTTGTGGTGGACAGTGTCCCTCCATATTCAATTACGGTAGATGGTGTCCCTCCATATTCACTAGTGCTTAATGGTGTCCCTTCATATTCACTTGTGGTAGATGGAGTGTCTCCAACTACGGTATTTGAATTTGTCCTAACATGACTCTTTCGTATTCGTGCCCTTTGTGCTGCCAATGCCTATTCTCATTTTGATGGTTCAGGTTCCTCTTTAATTGGCTTGTTTTCATCAATCGTATCCAATTTATTATTTTCACGATATGCCACCACCTATTCTCTCTCCTTTTCTTTGAAGGTTTCATACTCTTCATCTATTAGTTTATTCCTTCTTTGTTTCTTTGGCATGGTGGATAACTTTATCTATAACATGGTAATGAGATGAGTATTAGTTCCTAAATAATTTATCCATTCAAATAAATGAAATATATGTCATTCGAGGCTTCATAAAAAATACTTACAATCATCCTATACAAGAGTATTTCTAGAATAGACAAAGGTGGTGCATCAGGTTTGAGAGTCTAACATTTAGATTTAAGGGATATTTCTTTATTTTTTTGAAATAGCCTATTAAAGGCTAGTCAAGGGTTTGATTGAAGTCTAAATGATGTCCTAGTCATTCCACCTACTAGCATGAGATGTATAAATGGGGTCTCACGATGATGTATATATCATTGCGAGACCCCATTTCTATGAGGCATACACTGCCCCTACCTTCTCAACCCTACCACATTGGAAATCTAGTGAGTGAGCTAGCTTGCCAATGCGGTAGGGTTGAGAAGGTAGGGGCAGTGTATGCCTCATAGAAATGGGGTCTCACAATGATATACATCATTGTGAGACCCCATTTCTATGATATATCATTGTGAGACCCCATTTCCATGAGGCATACGCTGCCCCTACCTTCTCAACCCTACCACATTGGCAAAGCTCATGGAGCATTAGAAAGCTAGCTCACTCACTAGCTTGCCAATGCAGTGGGGTTGAGAAAGTAGGGGCAGTGTATGCCTCATAGAAATGGGGTTTCATGGTGTACATCACTGTGACACCCCATTTCTATGGGGCATATGCTGCTACCATCTCAACCCTATGCATTGGGGTCTCACTCACTAGCCTACCAAGTGTGGGGTTGAGAATAGACAAGCGCTCATACTCAGGGTCTCATGTCCCCGTGAGACCCCCATTTCTATGAGGCAGCCTGCTGCCCCTACCTTCTCAACCCCACTACATTGGCAAAGCTGGTGAGGTAGGCTGGCTTGCCAATGTGTGGGAAGCGATGGCAAGGCAGCATATACCCTCATAGAAATAAGTGTCCACGGTGTCGTGTGCTGTGACACCCCATTTCTATGGGGCATATGCTGCCCCTACCATCTCAACCCTATCGCATTGGGGTCTCACTCACTAGCCTACCAATGTGGTAGGGTTGAGATGGTAGGGGCAACATATGCCTCATAGAAATGGGGTCTCATGGTCACCGTGAGACCCCATTTCTATGAGGCATACATTGCCTCTACCTTCTCAATCCTACCACATTGGGAGGCTAGTGAGTGAGCTCACTATCTTTCCAATCTCACTAGCTTGTCAATGCTACCACATTTTGCATACATTTATACGAAAACATTATTGTCAAACAATTCAAATGCTTTGTCCATGCTTCCATTTTGAGCCATGATTGCAATATAGGCTGCACCTTTCCCCATGTTTCTAACTTAGCCTTGAATGAAGAGTCTTGTAACAGTGGAGATAAGGGTCAGAATCCCTTGTAGGTAGACTAATCAAGGGAACATTTAAAATATATCACAACTAAAAGTGATGAGGTAGGTTTAGTGATGAGGTAAATTTAGAAAAAGAGATGAAAACCAAAATAGTTTCTCAGATCTATCAATGTGGGAGGACTATATTCCAATTTTTTAGAGACATGTATGGAAAATTTGGTAGCATAGACAAGGCAATCAGCTGCTTGATATAACTGTTTGAAAAATACCTCAATGAAAGCTTCAGAGAGTGGTATGCACATCCATAATAAAGGATTGACAAATGATGTTTTATTTTACTTAAAATGTATGTCATATATATGTGTATATAAAATGTGGAAGCATACACAAGGTAAGTCAATTGTTAAATAACAAAATTCCTCAAAGAGATGTGGTTTTAAAATGTAATTGGAAAGTTTATAGAATTGTGTAATTTAAAATGTGCATAAACAACCTAAGGTTATAATGACAAACAAACAATGATCAACATGGAATATGCAAAATAACATAAATGAAAGAAAGTCATAATAGAATGAAATAAAATGTCTAAAGACTTCACATACCTAAAAAACCAAAGTTTCAAATGGAGGAGTTCTACCCAATTATGTAGCCTTAGCTTCTTCTTTCTTCAAACTCCTCAAAAATTTGACTTTTTTGAAAGCTTGTTCCCCTCCAAACTTCAATTGTATATCATTTTTCACTAGAATTCAAACTTAAATTGATATTATATGACTTTCAACATGAAAACTCTGCTACTTCATGTAAAGGTGGTGGAAAGATCATGAAAATGGTGGTGGAATGTGAAAAACATGCATGCACACTTCATAGTTCATCATCAAAAAGCTACTTTTTATTGGAGCATGCATAGAACCGAGAGAATATGTAGAATGTGGGCCTTGAGATCATGGGTATATTGAGTTTTTAACTATTTTTAGAGCAAGACAAAATGCATTTGCATTATAATGCGCTAAACACAATCATATTTCTACTTCTTTAAAATGTGCTCACATTATGAGAAAGTTTCTTTTTTAATAGATTTATTTTCTCTCTTTTTGTTTATACCCTATATACCCTAATTCTATCTCTCTCCCCTCTACCCTTATACCCTAATTCTATCTCTCCCCCATCTACCCTCTACCCTTAACCCATATACCCTCACTCACTCCTATCTCTCTCCCATCTACCCTCTACCCTTAACCCTTATACCCTCAACTGTTACACCCTAATTCTATCTCTCTCCCCTCTACCCTCTACCCTTAACCCTTATACCCTCTATCTCTCTCCCACTCCCTCCTCTCTCTCATCTCTTTGTCCTTCCCTCTCTCACTCACTCACTCCTCTCTC